>PVIW01015784.1:0-18651 GCA_004026585.1 Noctilio leporinus | reverse complement strand
CCATAGGCACCCAGCCTGGGGATCTCATGTGCCTGGACCATGCAGGGAACCTGCAGCCTAGCCATGTGCCCTGACCAGGGGTTGAACTGACACCGTTCAGCCCCAGGACAATGCTCCAACCCACCAAGTCTCATCGCCCAGGGCTAATCCAATTTTAAATGGCTCTTGGTCTGTCCCAAAAGTATCGGGCCATTGTCAGAACAATTAAACTAGTCTGCCAGGCCCATACTTTTAGGACAGACCTCGTACATCCATTCTATCTTGCTAGACAGCTAAGTTTTCCTCAACACCTCCACCCCTGACTTATCTTTTCAGTTTATAAATTACTTTCACACGTGAACAGCAGCTATGATTATGTTTGCATTTCAGAGATGAGGGAACTGAGATTCCTCAGAACTTAACGAATAAACCCAAGGTCTACAAGTGTGGCAGAGCCTGGACTATACCCATATCTCCAGCCTCCCAGGCCAATGGTCTTTCCAGATCCGAGTGCCTCTCAGGGCAGTGAAACTCCCCTGTAAGATGATTTCAGAGCTTGAAAAGCCACACTGAGGGGGATGGAGGCCTGGTCTGACCCAGAGCAGCCTCTCACCTCCCTTTCATGACCCCAGGCAGAGGAACCTAGGCCTGTGGTTACATCTTGCAGCCTCTGAGTTCACAAGTGGCCCTTGTCCAGCCACAACAGAGTTCCTCTGTATGCAGGGCATCACAGTCAGGCCTGTGCCCCCAGCCCAACCCAGACCTGCAGAGGTTGCTGCACTGAGAAGCCTCAGCTGGTCTCCCAGCAGCACCTGGAAACCCTCCCTGTCTGTGAACTGGCAGCTGCTGAACCCTGCCTACTTTTCCTGGGACAGCACATGCTGTCTTTATATGGGGTCTCTCAGTCCAGCTTGCACAGGGTTTTCACCACCCCAGTCATGCAAACTACATTCCCTTCTAAACCTGGAAAAGGCCCACTGGTGGGGAGACTGTTCCCATCCCATGCCTGTGCACAGCTCCTGTGTATGACTCCTTTCCAACCTCACTCCTTGGTGACATCACCCCAACCACATCATTCACGCCCCATTCTATGGGCCTTCTTTATCTCAAGGTTTCTCTTGTGGCTCTTGGTAGACCAACTTTCTCAGCATGTCTCTTCTGTCTGGTGGAAAAGGGCTCTGACACCCTGCACAATTTTTTGTGCACTTTTGGAGCTCAGGCCATAAACATCCACCCCACAGGGAAGGTGGTAGGCTCTGCTGATCCTCACCTGCAGTCCTCCAAAATGTGCCACAGACCTTTGAGACCCCTCCTGGTGGAGGCAGGGGAGCCGAGAGACCCCAGTTTCGGGCTGGTGCAAGTGCAAGACACCTGAGAGTGGGTGTCTTCTCTCACCCTAGTCCCAACCCTGCTTGTGAGGGCCCTGGGGTGTCACATATGCTCTCACACATGACAAGCAGCTTTCAGGTAAACTACATATGGCAGCCATGGCTGGTTTCCATTCAGCAAATGTTTACTGAGCCACTTGACCTTGGTACTGGCAGGGCCTTCCCTTCCTGTCCTAGTCACCATCATTGAGGCCAGTGAGCCCTAAAGTGTCTTCCCAGGCAGCATGACCTTACCCAGCACTTCTCTCACTCAACTTCCTGACCTAGGCCACAGTGTTCTATGAATGAACAAAGGAGAGCTTCATTCCTCCCTGGCCCCATTTTTCCAACTCTGTTTAGGGAGCTAGATACCCCAAGACCCAGATTCTTGGTGATGTATTCATGCTGTCAAAATTAAGTCAAGTATGACCTGCAATGTTTAATTGTTTGTAACACAAGTCTGAGGACAGGTATCTGAATGCAAGTGACATACCAAGGACTCACAGCACCCCAATTCTGGTTAACAAGGTTGCTTCCCAACAACAAGGGGCTTGCTGGGCACAGACTTGTGGTGGTCAGAGAGGGGCTATTGCTTCGACATTTGGTGTCTTCCAGAAAAATTCCTGACTCAACTGGAAGCTCCTCTGAGTGGGCAGATTGGTAGGGCTTCAGTACTTCCAATGAGGACATTATGGAAAGGGGAAAAAGGAACTTTACAGTGAATAAGCCTGACATAGTTCCTTTTATCCCATGATAGAGGTCACCACCAACGGAGCTAACTCTTGTTGATAGTATGTACTCTTGATATAATGTGATGAAAACGACACTTTCTTTGGTGGTTATCCTCCCCCAAACCCAAAACCCCAGTTTAATCATGAGGGAAACATCAAACAAATCCCAACTGAGGAACGTTCTATAAGACATCAGACCAGTACTTTAACTTTCATGAAGAAAGGAAAGCCTGAGAAACTTTAATAGGCCAGAGGATCGTTAGAAGGACATGATGACTAAATGTAAAGTGGTCTCTGGATGAGCACCTGGACCAGAAAAGGGGATTTGGTAAATTTTAATGACATCTGAATTACATATCAATATTAGTTTATTAAGGGCAATAAATTCTAATAGTGTAAGATGCTGGTAATAGGAGGAACTGTATATGGAGTGAATGGGAACTCTTTGTCCTAGCTTTCCAATTATTTTCTTTCTTTCTTTCTGTTTTAACTTTATTGTTGTTGTATTACGTTCTCCAATTATTTTCTAAACCTGAAACTGTGGTAAAATATAATGTTTATCCTTTTTGAAATGTGCCAGCCTCCCTGTGCTCATATACCTTCTGAACGATATTTAAGCAAGTGCAGACACCACTTCTGCAAAGCCTGGCAGATGTGAGAGTAAATATCTTACTCTACATAAACAGCAACACTTGTACCCAAATAGAAAACTGATAATTCTTCAGTCGATATTATCTGAGCCCCACTTGGGTGCCAGGCATGAACTAGATGCTCACAATGCAGAATTAGAATTAATGTTTGTGTTCCCTACCCATGTGGAGTCTGCACAACAGTGGGGAATAGATATTAAACAATGAAATATTACAGAGAAAAGAAAGTGCAAGGTGCTGGGAGGGGAGGGGGGCATTTAAGGGGCAGGGATGGCTTCTCTCTGAAGAAAGGGCAGTTACTCTGAGGTGCACAGATTCTGGTGGCCACCAGAAGGTCACCCATGAGCGCCACTGGCCAACTCTTACTTGACCTCCAGACACCTTTGGTATATAATTCATCACTCATTTCATCAAGAAACCCTCTTTACCTGGCTTCCTCGACACCAGTCTCCTGATTTCCTCTTACCTCCCTGATGATCTTTTTCCCCTTGATTCTAACAATTTGAGTGTCCAGGCCTTGCTCTGCATCACTTCATTGTCAACACTCCCAGAACCTCCAACACATCTGTATAATTGCCTACTTGATAGTCCCATGCAATGGTCAATTGCATCTCAAAATCCAGTGTCAGCACTGACCTCCAACCTGCTCCTTCCCCAGCATTCCCCATCTCAAGAACTGGTGTGCATTCCAAAATCCTTGGGGTCACCCTTGACTCCTCTTTCTTCCATACTGCATATCTAACCCATCAGCAAATCCTGTCAACTTTCCAAAATATTCATGAATCTAATGTCTCTGTTTTACCAATAAGGAAACTAAATCACCATGCAGAGGTGAGTGCTAGACTTTGAGCTGAAGGTATACAGTCTCTCGTGTCTGGGTGTGGGGTAGGGTATCCTCACTCAGTTGACTCTGTTGAGAAGTCCTTTTCCCTGGGTAGCTGAGTTAAAAACAAAACAAACAAACAAAAAAAAACAAAAAAACCCTCACAGGCTGGTGTAGCATGGCTGCACCCAGCAGCAAGAGAAACAGGCCACATACAGTGACAGCACGGAGGCCACAGGGCACTGCCCAGCTCCATGTGACCCAGAAGTCTGGCAGAGCCCACCTACACTGGCCACCTGCACGCCTTCCTGGGGAACTGTTTGCCAAGCAAGCTGACCCTGCTGCCAGTTGGGATCTGGAGCTCCAGTGCAGAGGGCTGCCTTGGGTGGGGGCATTGGGTTCCTTCCACCAGCCCACCTCACTGCCCTGCCAAATAGAGAAACTTCATTTTCTTTTCTTTTCTTTTCTTTTTCTTTTAAGACTTTTACACATTGTTGTTAGAGAGAGAGGAAGGGAGGGAGGAAGAAAGGGAGAGAAACATCAATGTAAGGTTGCCTTTCACTTGCCTCCCACTGGGGACCTGGTTGGAGAACTGACCTGAAACCCAGGCATGTGCTCTGACTGGGAATCGAACTCAGTCTGATTGGGTTCACAGGCTGGTGTTCAACCCACTGAGCCACATCAGCTAGGGCTAAAAGCTTCATTTTCAATGCCCCAAAACCATCCAAATCCATCAATAGGTGAATGAATAAAACAAATTGTGGTGTATCCATCTTCTGGAATACTACTCATTTTAGCAGAATGTCTCGTGATACACACAACATGGGTAACTACCAAAATAATTATTGTCATTAAAAAAAAAACAAAATAAAATAATGTGCATAGTTTACAAATGTATATATATCCTTAGAAAATGCAAATTAAACTATTGTGAGAGGAAGCCAATCAGTTGGTCCCTAGGGTAGGAATATGAGAAACTACTAGGATACAAGGAAACATTTTGGAGTGATATATGTATATTTCCATTGTCTTGAGCACACACACACACAAATACACACACACACACCAACATGCACACACACACATATATGTATATATATATATATATATACAAATTTATAAAACTGTAAACTTTATTTATTTATTTAAAAAAGATTTTATTTTATATTTTAAGATAGAGGGGAAGGAAGAGAGGCAGAGAGGGAGACAAACATCAATGTATGGTTGCCTTTCACCTGCCTCCAGCCATGGACCTGGCTGGAGACCTGGCTTGCAACCTGGTTATATACCCTGGCTGGGAACCTTTCATTTTGGAGGCTGGCACCTACCCACTGAGCCACCAGCCAGGGTCTAAACTGTACACTTTAACTACATGAACTTTTTTGCATGTAAATTAAATATATCTCATTATAGCTGTTAAAACAGTCTAAAATACAAAAACAAAAACAAACAAAAAAAAACAACCAACCTTCATAGCCTGAAATTCAATACATACTTTTTATATTTTAAAGCTCCTCCATATTATTAGAACAAAAGAGAAGAACCATGTGATTATCTTGTTATATGTAGAAAAAGCAGTTGAAAATACTGAAAACAAGCTTTCATGAGACACACACACAAAACTCACAGCAGGCTAGGAATAGAAGGCAGTCCTTTCAACCTAATTTATAGGGAGATTTGAAAAACCCATGGGTAAATTATACTCAATGGTAAAAGAATGGATGAGTTTCAGTTAAAACAGAGAAAAGCAAGGATATTGGTTATCACTTCAACATTATACTGGAAATCTTAAACAATTCAACAAGAAGAGAAATAGAAATAAAAACAGAGACAGGGAAAAAGTTTGAAACTATCTATCTTTATATACAGATGGCTTGATTGTATATGTGAACAACTTTAAGGAAATAGAGGGAAAAAGCCTAAGTATGATAAATAAATTTGGCAATGTTAAATGAGATAAGATTGACATGTTCTATATATTAGCAATGAGCATTTGAAAAAGTGAAATATACACTTCTGGCCAAGGTGGAGGTGTAGGTAGTCATGCTGTCTCCCTCCACAACTAAGAAGGAATACAACTACCTCAGAACTAGAGACAACTAGAAGTTCCAAAATACTGGGCTGCATAGAAGTCCAACAGACAAAGATATAAAGATGAAATACTCATCCAGACAGGTAGGAGGGGAAGAGAGGATGTCGTGTGGCAGCAGCAGTGATGGTGGCTCTGGCCAGCAGTTGGAAAGTGCAGTCACACATTAAAAAATGTAGGGAGGGACACTTGGGGAGCACTTCTAGCACCACACCAGACCATGCAGCTCATGGTTCCAGCACCAAGGAAATAAAGCCTCATCACTTCTGACTGTGAAAACCAGTGGAGGTTGGAGTGGATGAAGAAACTGTTGGCCTCTCAGCAGAGCCCATTTGTTTGGAGGGCCCCCATGGTCTTAGAATGTCTGCAGACCCACACACTCTGGGAACCATGGTCAGGGCAACAGCTAGAGAGGTGCCAGTCCCGTACAGGAAGTGGGAGAAGTGCCTGGAAAAGGGGGCAGTGCTGAGCAAGTGGCATTGCTTGCTTTCTGATCCCTCCCCCACATACACCACCACCATGTAGTGAAACCAGTTCCCCATACTGGTGAATGCCTAAGGCTCTACCCTTTACAATGTAGCAGATGCAAAAACTCTTCCTAAGACACAGAGGCAAACACAGGAGGCGGTGAAGCATGGCTCAAAAGAGGGAGCAGATCAAGGTTCTTCTGGTGGGAGAATTAAGCTATGAGGAGATACTCAAACTAAAAACAAGGAGATAGCCAACCCAAGCGACACACAGTTCAAAACACTGGTGATAAAGATACTCACACACCTGACAGATATGCTTGAGTATGGCAAACACATAAGGGAAGAAGTGAAGGCTATGCTAACAGAAACAAAGGAAAATACACACAAATCCAATGGTGAAGGGAAAAGAAACTGGAGTTCAAATGAATAATTTGGGACTTAAGGAAGAAATAATACAAAAATGAGGAAACAAGAATTGAAAAAAAATTAGGGGTGGTTTAGGAACCTCTGGGACAAGGTTAAATATGCCAACAGCTGAATCATAGGGGCACCAGAAGGAGAAGAGGGAGAGCAAGAAATGGAAAAGTTACATGAAAAAAGTAATGAAGGAAAATGTCCCTAATTTGGCAAAGGAAATAGACGTACAAGTCCAGGAAGCGCAGAGTTCCAAACAAGTTAGACCAGAGGAACACACCAAGATACATCATAATTAAAATGCCGAAGTTTAAATAAAGATAAAGAAAGAATATTGAAAGCACCAAGGGAAAAGAAGAGATTTACCTAAAAAGGGCTTTTCAAAAGAAATTTTGTAAGGAAGAAGGGACTGGCAAGAAGTATTCAAAGTGATGAAAAGCAAGGACCTACCACCAACATTACTCTATCCAGGAAAGCCATCACTTGGAAGGGCAGATCAAATGTTTCTCACGCAAGGTAAAGCGAAGGAGTTAACCATCTCCAAGTATTTACTTTAAGAAATGCTATAGGGACTTATTTAAGAAAAAGAGGATCCAAACTATGAACATTCAAATGACAACAAATTCACAACTATCAACAACAGAATCTGAAAAAGTGAAAACAAAAACAAACAAAACAAACAACCAGAATTGGAACAGAATCATTGGAATGGGGATCATTTGGAGGGTTATCAGCTGGGAGGGGGAAGGAGGAGAGATGGGTATATTTAAGAAGCTTAATTGGTGGATACAAAATAGACAAAGGGAAGTTAAGAATAATATAGGAAAGGGTGAAGTCAAAGAACTTATATGCATGACCCATGGACATGAACTAAGGGTTTGAGGCTGCTGGAGGGAAGCGGGAAATGGAAAAGAAATTGGGACAACTGTAACACATAATAAAAAATACTTATAAAAAGAAAAATGAAATATAAAATATTATTTTATTTAAAATAGCATCCAGGCCCTGGCTGGTGGCACAGTGGATAAAACGCTGGCCTGGGAACCCAAAGGTTGCTGGTTTGATTCCCAGCCAGGGCACATAACCAGGTTGCTAGCCAGGTCTCCAGCCAGGTCTGTAGCTGTAGGCAGGTGAAAGGCAACCAAACATTGATGTCTCTCTCCCTCTCTGCCTCTCTCTTTTCTCCTCTCTCTAAAAATGATCAATAAAATCTTTAAGGAAATAAAATAAAATGCATCCCAAAACATGATATACTTAGGGATAATGTTAACAAAATATGTGTAAGACCAGTACACTAAAAATGACAAAAAATTGCTTTGGGGATTTAAAATGACCTAACTTGCCATGCTTTAGAAGAGTCAATATGGTTAAGATGTCAGTTCTCCCCAAATTTATCTACAGATTCAACGTAATTTCAATCAAAATTCCAGCTGGTTTTTTGGCAGAGATTCAAAGGATGATTGTATGTGAAATATAATAAAGAATAGTAAAAGCAACATTATAAAAGAAGAATAAATGTGAATGAATCACACTATTTCCAGAATTACTATACAGTTTCAGAAATCAAAATCATGTGGTATGGCTCTTAGAAATGAACATAAATTAACGGAAGGGGAAGAGTGTCCATAAATAGACTCTTACAATATGGTCAATTAATTTTCAACTACAATTCCAAGGCAAATCAGTGTATAAAATTCCTTTGTTTTCAGAAAATGGTGATAGTAAACTACATATCCATATTAGACAATGTCAACCATTATTTCACATCTTAAAATATTCAACTAAAAATGGACCAAGGACATATAAGTAAAAGCCAAAACTGTAAAACTTCTCAGGAAAGTATGTTACAAGCTTAAAGTAGGCAATGCATGACTTTTTTAAAAAAATTTTATTGTTGTTGTATTACATCCATCCCCTTTTTGCTCCTCTCTGTCCCCATCCTCACCCACCCATTCCCCCCAAAGTCAATCCCACTTGTTGTCCATGTCCATGGTTCCTCTATACTAGGTTCTTGTCTAAGCTGCTCCCCTTTCTTGCCTCTACCTCCCCCTTCCCCGCAACCCCTTTCCCCCTAACCACTGAAGGCCTATTCACTGTATTCATATATTTGGTTCTGTTTTGCTTGTTGTTAGTTTTGTTCATTATTGTCCTGTAATGGGTGAGATCATATGATATTTGTCTTTCACTGACTGGCTTATTTCACTAAGCATAATACTCTCTAGTTCCATCCATGTTGTTGCAAAGGGTACAAGTTCCTTCTTTCTTTCTGCTGTATAGAATTTCATTGTGTAAATATACCAAAGTTTTTTGATCCAATCATCCAATGATGGGCACTTAGGCTGTTTCCAGCACTTGGCTATTGTAAATAGTGCCGCTATGAACATAGGTGTACATAGGTTCATATGAATTGTTGTTTCAGGATTCTTTGGGTATAGTCCAAGTAGTGGAATTGCTGGATCAAAAGGAAGTTCCATTTTCAGTTTTTTAAGGAAACCCCATACTGTTTTCCACAGTGGCTGCAGCAGCCTACATTCCCACCAACAGTTTACGAGGGTTCCTTCGCCCTACATCTTCACCAACACTTGTTTGTTGATTTGCTGATGATTGCCATTCTGACAGGTGTGAGGTGGTATCTTATTGCGGTTTTAATTTGCATCTCTCTGATGACTAGTGATGTTGAGCATTCTTTCATATGCCTCTGGGCCCTTTGTATATCTTCCTCATGAGTTGTCTGTTCAGGTCCTTTGCCCATTTTTTAATTGGGCTGTCTGTCTCCCTGGTGTTGAGTCGCATTAGTTCTTTATATATTTTGGAGATCAGACTCTTGTCTGAGGTATCATTGGCAATTATGTTTTCCCATACAGTTGGTTCCCTTTGAATTTTGCTGATATTTTCTTTAGCTGAACAGAAACTTTTCAATTTGATATAGTCCCATTTGTTGATTCATTCTTTTATTTCCTTTGCCCTTGGTGAAATATCAGTAAACATATTTCTGCATAGCATATCCAAAAGTTTACTGCCTATATTTTTCTCCAGGACCTTTATGGTGGCACTGCTTATGTTTAAGTCCTTTATCCATCTTGAGTTTATTTTGGTGTATAGTGTAAATTGGTGGTCTAGTTTTATCTTTTTGCATGTTGCTGTCCAGTTCTCTCAACACCATTTGTTGAAGAGACTGTTTTTACTCCATTTGATGTTCCTTCCCCCTTTGTCAAATATTAGTTGACCATGAAGTCCGGGGTTAATTTCTGGGCTCTCTATTCTGTTCCATTGATCTATATGTCTATTATTTTGCCAGTACCATGCTGTTTTGATGACAGTAGCCTTGATGTATTGTTTGAAGTCTGGTATTGTGATTCCTCCTACCTTGTTCTTCTTTCTCAAGATTTCTGTGGCTGTTCATGGGTGTTTTTGGCTCCATATAAATTTTTGAAGTATTTTTTCTATTTCTGTGAAGTCTGTCATTGGTATTTTAATTGGAATTGCATTGAATATGTACATTGCTTTGGGTAGTATGGACATTTTAATGATGTTAATTCTTCCCATCCATGAACATGGTATATGCTTCCATTTATTTGTATCTTCCTACATTTCTTTCTTCAATTTTCTGTAGTTTTTTGAGTACTGGTCTTTGATCTCCTTAGTTAAGTTGATTCCTAGGTGCTTAATTTTTCTTGTTGCTATGGTAAATGGAATTTGTTTTCTCACTTCTATATCTGATGTTTCATTCTTGGTATACAAAACTGCTTGTGATTTATGGAAATTGACTTTTTAGCCCGCTATTTCGCTAAATTTGTAGAGTAAGTGTTTGGTGGAGCTTATCAGGTTTTGTATGTACACTATAATGTCATCTGCAAATAATGGCAGTTTGACTTCTTCCTTTCCAATTTGGATACCTTTGATTCCATTTTCTTCTGTGATGGCTATAGCTAGAACTTCCAAGACAATGTTGAATAGAAGTGGAGAAAGTGGCCTTGCCTTGTTCCTGATCTTAGGGGGAAAGCTTTCAGTTTTTGTCCATTAAGTATGATGTTGGCTTCAGGTTTGTCATAGATGGTCTTTATGATGTTGAGGTATGCTCCCTCTATTCCCATTTTGCTGAGGGTTTTTATCATGAATGGTTGCTGCACTTTATCAAATGCTTTTTCAGCATCTATTGATATGATCATATGATTTTTATCTTTCAATTTGTTGATGTGGTGTATTACATTGATTGATTTACGAATGTTGTACCATCCTTGCATCCCTGGGATGAAGCCCACTTGATCATTTTGTATGATCTTTGTAATATACTGCTGAGTCCGATTGGCCAATATTTTGTTGAGAATTTTAGCATCTATGTTCATCAGAGATATTGGCCTATAGCTTTCTTTCTTAGTTGTATCTTGCCCTGGTTTTGGGATTAGAATAATATTGGCCTCATAGAAAGAGTTTGGGAGTCTTCCCTCTTCCTGAATTTTTTGGTATAGTTAGAGGAGGATAGGAGTTAGTTCTTCTTTAAATGTTTGGTAAAATTCACCTGGTCCAGGGCTTTTGTGCTTTGGGAGATTTTGGATCACTTCTTTAATTTCACTAGTTGTTATTGGTCTATTCAGGCTTTCTGCTTCTTCTGGGTTCAGTTTTGGTAGATTATACATTTCCTGAAATGTGTCCATTTCATCCAGGTTGTCATATTTTTTGTCATATAGTTGTTTGTAGTAATTTCTTACAATCTTTTGTATTTCTCCTGTGATTTCTCCTCTTTCAGTTCTGACTCTGTTAATTTTGGTCCTCTCTTTCTTTTTCTTGATGAGTCTGGATAAGGCTTGTCAATTTTGTTTATTTTTTTCAAAGAACCAGCTCCTGGACTTGTTGATTCTTCGAATTATAGTTTGAATCTCTGAGTTATTTAGTTCTGCTCTGATCTTGATGATTTCCTTCCTTCTACTTGCTCTGGGCTTTGTTTGTTGTCATTGCTCCTCTGGTTCTTGTAGCTTTGTGTTTAGGTTGTTTTTATAAACTTCTTGTGACGTTTTTTGGAAGGCCTGTATTGCTATAAATTTCCTCCTGAGAACTGCTTTTGCTGTATCCCATAGGTTTTGGGCTATTGTGTGTTCATTGTCATTTGTTTCCAGGAACTTTTTGATTCCATCTTTGATCTCATTGTTAACCCATTCATTGCTTAAAAGCATGTTCTTCAGTCTCCATGCATTAGAGAATTTTTGTTTTTTTTTCCCTTGTGGTTGATTTCTAGTTTCAAGGCAGTATGATCTGAGAAGATGCTTGGTATGATTTCAATTTTCCTGTATTTGTGGAGGCTTGTCTTGTGACATACCATGTGGTCTATCTTGGAGAATGATCCATGTGCATTTGAAAAGAATGTGTATGTTGTTTCTTTGGGGTAAAAGACTCTGTATACATCAGTTAGGTCCATTTCCTCTAGAGTGTTGTTCAATGCCACAACATCTTTGGGGATTTTTTGTTTGGAAGATCTGTCCATTGTTGATAGTGGGGTATTAAAATCCCCTACTATTAGTGTGTTGCTGTCTTTGTCTTTCTTAAAGTCTTCCAAGATTTCCCTTATATATTTCAGAGCTCCTATGTTGGGTGTGTATATGTTTATCAGAGTTATTTCTTCTTGATGGATTTTTCCCTTAAGTATTATGAAATGTCCATCTTTGTCCCTTTTTATGGCCTTCATTGTAAAATCTATTTTATCTGAAATCAGTATTGCTACTCCAGCTTTTTTTTGTGTCCATTTGCTTGATATATATTTTTCCATCCCTTCCCTCTCAATCTATGTTGATCTTTTGTTTTGAGGTTGGTCTCTTGAAGACAGCTTATGTGTGGGTCATGCTGTCTTATCCATTCGGCTACCCTGTGCCTTTTGATTGGTGCATTTAATCCATTTACATTTAAGGTTATTATTGATTGATACTTATTCACTGCCATTTTCTCCCTTTGTGTCTGTATTCCTCATTGGTTTTCTCTGTTTCTTCATCTTCTTTCTTTCTTTATTTTATTTTTATTTTTATTTTTTTGTTTTTCAGGTTTCATCTTTTTAATCAGCTTCATGAAGGACAGCCTAATTTCTATATGAAAGCACAACAGAATATTTTTTCTTCCAGTATTAAAATATATGACATTCACAAGTATTTTAAGAAAAATCTACATAACCAGGGCAGTGATCTTCGGTAAAAAACAGCTCTAAGTAATCATGTTCATTTCTTGTAGTTACATTTGGAAATTGATTCCTAATCATGGTAAACATGTGTACCAGTTTTGAAAATGTCCCTAGTTGCACATTATTTCTGGGGGGAAAAAAAGTTTGGTCAAACATTGTTTTTTTTTGCCAGAACCAATCCTGAGAGTCCAAACTAAATGTTACAGAATTTGTCTTTAAATGGGAGGAAACACACACACACACACACACACACACACACACACACACACACTGGACTTTCTAAAAGGTTTTTAACAAGCTACCTTGGGAACTCAATCCAAAAATATGCTTATGTACTAAAACAGATGTTTCAGTGCAGCTCCAAAACTCTTTATAAATCCAGCCACTTAGAAGGATGATCCTGGATCAGAAGTTTTATTCCTTGTGTATTTACATTAGGTGTGCATGCCTCATCTCAGTTGTCATAATTGTCTCTGTAATTTCCTCCTGAGTAGCGGTCATAATCACCCTGGCTTCTGCCACCATAGTCTCTGGACCTTCCACATCCATTTCCATATCCTCCAGGTCAACTGTCATACCTGCCACCCCCATAATCCTGGTCCCCACCACCTCTAGAGTAGCTGCGACCATGCCCACGGGCCCCAAAGGCACCCCCTCTGGTTCCACGGGCTGACTTGCCTGCATGGTCCACACAGATCTGACGACCATCCAGAGACTCTCCATTCATGGCTTTCATTGCATCTGAGGCATTCTCTGGATTGGTGAAGGTAATGAAGCCAAAACCCCAGGATCGCTGAGTCTCCCGGTCCTTGACAACGACCATTTCAGAAATTGGCCCAAAGCTGCTGAAGTGATCTTCCAGAGCTTGCTCATCAGTGTTGAAGTTGAGCCTTCCAACAAAGAGCGTCCCTTCTTCAGAGGACATGGCAGTGAATTTGAGTCCTACAAATTCAGTAAACAGCCAGAAACACCTAGTTCCGAGGAGCGTAGTGACTGGCCTCTTTCTTTATTTTTAAAGCAGACTCTTTAGCATTTCTTGTAATGCTGGTTTGGTAGAGATATATTCTTTTAGTTTTCTTTTGTCTGGGAAACTCCTTATTTCTCCTTCCATCTTGAGTGAGAGCCTTGCTGAGTAGAGTATTCTTGGTTGCAGGCCTTTGTTTACCATGACTTGAAATACTTTTTGCCATTCCCTTCTGGCTTCAATTGTTTCTGTTGAATAATCATTTGATAGCCTTATTGGAGCCCCTTTATATGTTATTTGCTGGTACTCTCTTGATGCTTTTAGGACTCTCTCTTTGTCTTTGAAATTTGCCATTTTAATAATAATGTGCCATGGAGTTGGTCTGTTTGGGTTGAGCTTCATTGGGACCCTCTGTGATTCCTGAACATGATTAATGTTTTCACTCATCATGTTAGGGAAATTTTCTATCATGACTTTTTTGAAAGGGTTTTCCATTCCTTGTTTCTCTTCTCCTTCTGGTATCCCTATTATATGGATGTTATTACATTTCATGTTGTCCTGCAGCTCTTTTAAACCCTCTTCAATCTTGTTCAGACTTTTTTCATTCTCTTGTACCATCTTGGAGTATTTGTCAACATTGTCCTCCAACTCGCCAACCCAGTCCTCTGCTTCCTCTATCCTACTGTTGATTCCTTCTACTGTATTTTTCAATTCAGAAATTGTATTCTTCATTTCATCCTGATTCTTAGTGATTGTTTCTATGTCCTTTTTGATGCTGTTGTAGCTCTCAGTAAGTTCCTTGTAACTTCCCTGGAGTTGTTTGTAGTTTTGGTTGAGCTGGCTGAGCTCATTGAACTTCTCTATCATCATTTTTTTGAATTTCTTATCTGATATATCATGTGCCTCTGTTTAATTTGGTGGTCTTTCTGGGGATTCTTCCTGTCTTTTTGGTGGTGGATTGATTCCCCCTTGCCTCTCCAACTTTGGGTGTTTGTTGTTGCTTGTTTTTGTTTTAATTTTATTGTTGTTGTATTACATCCATCCCCTTTTTGCTCCCCTCTGTCCCCCTCCCTGTTGCTTGTTTTTTATTTTTGTTTTTTGTTATTTTGTTTTGTTTTTTGTTTTTTCCCTTGGATTGTTCTGCTTTGCTTCCTTGCCTTTGTTGAGCACCCTTCTGTATTAGGAGATTTGTGGAGTTCAGTGTTGCAGTCTCCTAGATTTTCTCCACTTGTTGCTCTTCGGGTGGCCTTTATTTGGGCTGTCTGGTTGTATTCTGGATTGGTGTGTATGTTGCTCCTTTCATTCCAGTTGGCTGATTGCAAGACATTTCTTCTATCCTTTCTGTTTTACTCCTAAAACAGAACCATCATTCCAAGCAAAATAACCATACCTTCAGTGATATCTCTCTTTTACTCCCCCTTTTGACTGCCTATGAATGTAACTATATACCCAAACCCTCCAAGGTAACCCCTGCTGTTAATCACACCCTCAGGTGCAATTGAGCCAGTCTTGATAGGGATGTAGATATATTAAGACTGTTGTATGAGGGGAAAAATGAGTAAGTTGACCAAAGTATAGATAGTTTTGAAGGGTGTTGAGGAGTAGCAAAGATAGCAGGGATATAAGAGAGACAACCAACTTTTCTATTCTATAGAAATGAGGAGATGGAGAATCAGAAAGCCTCAAGTATGAGTGAACATCTTTTTCTTGAGGAGTCTGGATAAAGTCCTGTCAATTTTGTTTATCTTTTCAAAGAACTAAGTCCTGAACTTGTTGATTCTTTGAATTGTAGATTGAGCATCTAAGTTATTTAATTCTGCTCTGATCTTGATGATATCATTCCTTCTACTTGCCTGGGCTTTGTCTATTGTTGTTCCTCTAGTTCTTGCAGCTTTATAGTTAGGTTATTTGTATAAACTTCTTCTGACCTTTTTAGGTAGGCCTGTATTGCTATGAATTTCCCTCTGAGGACTGCCTTTGCTCTGTCCCATAGGTTTTTGACTGTTGTGTATTCATTGTCATTTGTTTCCAGAAACTTTTTTGATTTCATCTTTGATCTCATTGTTAACCTGTTCATGACTTAAAAGCCTGTTATTCAGTCTCCATGAGTTAGAGTTTTTTGTTTTTATTCCCTTGAGGTTGGTTTCTAGTTTCAATCGATTGTGATCTGAGAAGATGCTTGGTATGATTTCAATTTTGCTGTATTTGTGGAGGCTTGTCTTGTGACCTACCATGTGGTCTATCTTAGAGAATGTTCCATGTGCATTTGAAAGGAATGTGTATTTTGCTTCTTTGGGGTGAAAGGTTCTGCATATATTAGTTAGGTTCATTTCCTTCACAGTGTTTTTCAATGCCACAATATTCTTGGTATTTTTGTTTGTTTGTTTGGAAGATCTGTCCATTGTTGATAGGTGGTGTTAAAATCCCCTACTATTTGTGTGTCGCTGACTATATCCTTCTTGAAATCCTCCAAGGTTTCCCTTATATATTTGGGAGCTCCTACGTTGGGTGCATATATGTTTACCTACCGGAGTTATTTCTTCTTGATGGATTGTTCCCTTAAGTATTATGAAATGTCCTTCTTTGTCTATTTTTATGGCCTTCTATGTAAAATCTATTTTGTTGGAAATAAGTATTGCTAGTCCAGCCTTTTTTTTCATGTCTATTTGCTTGATATATATTATTCCATCCTTTCACTTTCAATCTGTGTTGATCTTTTGTTCTGAGGTGGGTCTCTTGAAGACGGCATATAGGCAGGTCATGTTTTCTTTTCCATTCAGCTACCCTATGTTATTTGATTGGTGCATTTAATCCATTTCCATTTAAGGTTATTATTGATTGATACTTATTTGTTGTCATTTTCCCCCTTCGTACATGTGTATCTCTATGTCTCTCTCTGTTTCTTTGTTTTTTAAAAAAATATTTTATTTATTATTTTTAGAGAGTGGGGTAGGGAGAAACAGAGAGGGAGAGAGACATCAATGTATGGTTGCCTTTCACCTGCCTCCAGCTATGGGTCTGGCTGGAGATCTGGCTTGCAACCTGTTAATGTGTCCTGGCTGGGGAATCAAACCAGTGACCTTTGGTTGGCAGGCCAGCGCCTTATCCACCGTGCCACCAGCTAGGGACTGTATCTTCATTCTTTTAAATCAGATCCTTTAGCATTTTTTGCAATGCTGCTTTGGTAGAGATGTATTCTTTTAGCCTTCTTTTGTATGGGAAATTCCTTATTTCTCCTTCCATTTTGAATGACAGCCTTGCTGGGTAGAGTAATCTTGGTTGCAGACCTTTATTTCGCATTACTTAGAATATTTTTTTTGCCATTCCCTTCTGGCTTGAATAATCATTCCATTTCTGTTGAATAATTATTGGTATCATTATTGGAGCCCCTTTATATGCTATTTGCTGTTTCTCTCTTGGTACTTTTAGAATTCTATGTTTGTCTTTGAAATTTGCCATTTTAATTATAATGTGTCTTGGATTCATCTTCTTTGGAACCCTCTATGATTCCTGAACTTGAATAACGTTTTCATTCATCATGTTAGGGAAATTTCTTCTCATTACTTTTTTTTAACAGATTTCCCATTCCTTATTTCTCTTCTCCTTCTAGTATCCCTGTGATATGGATATTATTGCATTTCGTGTTGTCCTGCAGGTCCCTTAAGACTTTTTCATTCTTGTTCAGCCTTTTCTCATTCTGTTGCTCTGTCTTGGAATATTTTTCTACCTTGCTCTCCGGTTCACTGACCTGATCCTCTGCTTCCTCTATCCTACTATCAATTTCTTCTACTGTATTCTTCAATTCAGAAATTGTTTCCTTCACAGCCTCCTGGTTCTTACTGACAATTTCTAAGTCCCTTTTAATGCTGGTGTAGCTCTCAATAAGTTCCCTGTTGCTTCCGTGGCGTTCTTCATAGTTCCCCTGGAATTGTTTGTAGTTTTCTTTGAGCTGACTGATCTCATTGAGCTTCTCTATCCTCATTATTTTGAATTCCATATCTGATAGTTTGTTTGGCTCTGTTTCATTTGGTCATCTTTCTGAGGATGTCCTTTCATTTTGGTGATGGACCTATTCTTGTTTACCCCATTTTGGGTGTCTGTTGTTGCTTGTTTTTATCTTGGGTTAATCTGCTTTGTTTCCTTGCCTTCATGGAATGCTTTTCTGTGTTAGGAGATGTGAAGAGTTCACTATTGCAGTCTCCTAGATTTCCTCAACTTGTTGCTCTTGGGATGGCCTTTATGTCATTAAGTTGGGCTCTTTGGTTGTATTTTGGATTTGTTGTATGTGTTGCTCCTTTCACTCCAGTTGGCTCGTTGAGAGATACCCCTTCTATTCCATCTCATGCACTTGTTTTTGCTGCTCATAAAACAGAACCACCAGTCCAGGCAAAATAACCACATCTTCAGTGATATCTTTCTCCTTTAATCCCCCTTTTGACTGCCTGTGAACCTAGCTATATACCCATACCCTTCAAGGTAACCCCCACTTTTAATCACACTCTCAGCTGCAATTGAGCCAGTCTTAATAGCGATGTAGGTATGATTAAACATTATAAGAGTGGAAAAATAATGAAGTTGACTAAATTATAGATAATTTGGAAGGGTGCAAAGGGGTAGTAAAGAGAGTGGGGATGGAAGAGAGAAAGCCAACTTACCTCTTCTATAGAAATGAGAAGGGGAAAATCAGAATGCCTCAAGTGCAAGTGAACAGTACAAGCCTATATATATAGTTGCCGCATCACAGTACAAGCCTATATATATAGTTGCTGCATCTACTTCCCTGTCCACCCTCAGTGAGCACTGATTGGTCCAGGTGGACCCAGGACCCGTGTGCTTTTAGCAGAAAAAAAGAATGTGTAAAAGATAGGGAGCAGCTTAGACAAGAACCTAGTATAAAGGAACCATGGACATGGACAACAGGTGGGATTGACTTTGGGGGGAATGGGTGGGTGGGTGGGTGGACAGAGGGGAGCAAAAAGGGGATGGATGTAATACAACAAC
>PVIW01015783.1:0-18661 GCA_004026585.1 Noctilio leporinus | reverse complement strand
TTCAAACTATTCCACAATATTCAAGAGGAGGGAAGTCTCCCTAGCTCTTTTTATAAGCCCAGAATTATCTTAATTTCAAAACCAGGTAAAGAAACTACAAAGAAAGAAAATTATAGGCCAATATTCCTAATGAATTTAGATACTAAAATCCTTAACAAATATTAACAAACTGGATCTAGCAATACATTAAAAGATCATACATCATGATCAAATGGGATTTATTTCAGGTATGTAAGGATAATACAATATCTGCAAGTCAATAATTTGATATACCACATAAATAAAATGAAGCATAAAAACCATAGAGCCATATCAATAGATGCAGAACAATTATGTGACAAAACCCAGCATCCATTTATGATGAAAACCCTTAGCAATGTGAGACTAGAGAGAATAAACCTCAACATAACAAAGGGTATATGTGACAAACACACAGACAACATCATATTCAAAAACTATAAGTGTTTCCCTTAAGATCATGAACAAGACAGGGATGTTCCCTTTCACCACTCTTATTCATCATGACACTAGAAGTCCTAGCCATAGCACAGACAAGAAGAAAAAATAAAAACCATCCAAATTGGAAAGGAAGTAGTAAAAGTGTCATTATTTGCAGATGATATAATACTGTATATGAAAACCCTCAAACTTTTACCAATAAACTACTAAAACTGATAAATGAATTCAGTAAAGTAGCAGGATACAAAATAAATATGCAGAAATAAATTGCAGTTTTATATACCAATAATGAACTATCAGAAAGGGAAACTAAGAAAACAATCCAATTCATAATTGCCTCAAAAAAATAAAAGATCTAGAAATAAATTTAACCAAAGATGTAAAAGCCTTGTACTTGGAAAATTATAAGACATTAAAGAAAAAGGTAAAGAAGATACAAAAAAGTGGAAGCATAAATCATGTTCATGGATAGGAAGAATTAACATCATTAAAATGTCTATTTTGCCCTGGCTGGTGGCACAGTGGATAAGGTGCCGAACTGTGAACCCAAAGGTTGCTGGTTCAATTCCCCAGCCAAGGCACATAATCAGGTTGCAAGCCAGGTCTCCAGACTGGTAGGTAGCTGGAGGCAAGTGAAAGGTAACCATACATTGATGCTTCTCCTCTTCTCTGCTTCTCTTCCTTTCTCTCTCTCTAAAATTAATAAATAAAATCTTTCACAAAATAATAAAATAAATAAATATCTTGGCCTCATTTCATTTGTGTTAAGGGAAGAAATCATGGTCTATATCTAACCAGAGAGAATGATGCATCTTGACTCTGAGGTTACCATTGTTAGCATAGGTAGTTAGACATTAATAAAGGAAGAGAGCACAGGAAATCAGACATTATTGAGCATAACCAACAATGGAATAGAAATCTGGTTGCTTCCCTAGGAAGTTATAGCTTTACATTCCTCAGAAAACCACTCATCAGTTCCCCGATCAGAGGGAAGGGATAGAACAATAAAGGAGGAAGTAAACAGAGGCATAATAAAAGCCAAAATGGTGACCATGAAGGCCAGCCAGTCTAGCCTGGGGAAGAGGTCAGGTTGGATAAGAGAGCAGCCTCAGAGGACACAGGGAATGAATTATTTAGGAGGTGGGCCTAACCCAAAAGCTTCGGAAGTTGATTGGTTAGTTTGAAAGAGCCCCTGGTCCTTTCCAAGCCTGAGATAATATAATCAGTTTAACAAAGACAAAGCCTTTTTTTTTTTTTTTTACCAGGTAGAGAGAGTTTACCTTGTTCATCTTTGCATTCTCTCTCCAGAGCAGCCTGGAGAACTAGCAGCTGCCTGATTCCGAAGGCTTTCAAACTCCAAGTGTGGCCACAGATCCAGCCAGGGACACAAGCTAAGTGAGCTGGACAGTGGGAAAGGCTGGCCCGGACTAACCTTGGCATGACAATACATCTGGATAGTGGCCTTATTTCTGGGCCTGATGAAGGTAAGATTGGACTTTTTCATGGTGGCGCAAGACAGAGATGGTGTTATTGGAGAAATCCTGGTTCTTCTCACCAATGTAGTAAAGAATCACAGATCAGCAAGCCTATTAGGGTGCATGCAAAATCTATTAATGAATGGAACAGCAAAAGCAAGTGTGGACCAAAGCTAGAGTGGCAAGCTTGCCCTAGTGTGACCAGAAGCCTGGGGCCAAAAGTCCAGGGGCCCAAGGGCCAAGAGTATCAAGAGAGAGAGTCCTTTGTAGTGAGGACTCTGGGTGAAAAAATTACATATTGATGGTAAAGGTGGTGCTAGTTTTCCAGGACTGGAGGATGGCTACCTAAAGGTGTTAATGGGTTTCCTCCATTAATTTCCTGCCTTTTAGGGCCTTAAGATGCCTTTCAGGCTTTGGGATGTAAACAGTTTCAAAGGCTTTCCTTCCCAGATAGTGAAAAAGACAAAGAATTCCAAGGACTTTTTTCCTCCCATGCTAACACAGTGTTTCTTGTGATCATGGAACACTGGGAAATATCATTAGACCGGGCCCGTGACTGCTGGGTTAGCAGGTAAGACATGTCTTCCTCTGTTTCTCGCCTCCTATAAGAGTCGGACACTGGAAACCCAGTGAAATTCCTTTGGTTTTGCATTTGATGCCACAAGTAGATCTTGATACCAGCTCTCATCCTCCTTTGCAGGTCTAATGGAACGCTTTCCTCACAGCACTGCGCACTGCAAGGACCCCACTTTCACCCAAGTCATCATGACAATGGCAAGTATAGAATCCTATGGTGAAATGGACTTTCCATAGACAAATTGAAGTTACAAATCAAAAACTTCTCCCATGAAGAAATCACCTCAATCACTAGCATTGCATAACCTGTATTTCATTCTGCCAGGGAATCCCCTTGCTGTTGGGCAAAGCTCTGAGATACAAAAGTCATGATGTGATTCCCAGTGGGGGGAATATGTGTGTAATCTGCAAGAGAAACAAATATATAATCGTAGGCATAAGACCTGAGTTCTGGGAATCCCAGTATAATTTTAGCAAACTTCATTAAACCTGCTGCCTCCTCAGTCACCGCTGATGATAGTGACCACCTGTGTCCTTCAAAGATGTCTTGGTCGGCTAACCAGGCCTATGTCCTTCAAGGATAACTAGCCTGCCTGTGAGAACCTGGTAACCCCCCTCTTGTAGTCAGCCTCTCTGTTCTCAGAGCCAATTCCCCCAAAGCCATTCACAATCTCTTCAACTTTCCTCCCCCACTTTATCCCCTTTAAAGATCTCTTCCTTTCTTTTGTTAGCTGCTGACATTTTCCTGCCTTCCTGGTCTCAGCCCACTTGTCCAGCTGGCTGGTTAAATCTTAAACTCAGCCTGTTCCCTTGTTTCTCCTCTTACTCTTGCTGGACCTAATATAAGTGTTTATATATTAATATAATATATATACAGTATATATATTAACCATAATAAAATGGGATAAAGTTCATAATTGCAGTACAAACAAAGCATATGCTCATGGGGATGCTATCAGTTGTGCTTGAATAGGGTATCTTTTCTATTCAACAAACAACGCTGCAGTTTTGTTGCTGGCATATTGGAGAGAGAGAGAGATGGATGGAAGGTAGGCTCTGGTAGAAGCACAGTGTGTTGTCATGGGTGCCCTTGACAAGATCAATTTCCATGAGAGGTTGAGATAAAATCTAGTTAGAATGCCTTCATGAGAGAATGAGCAGTGAGAAAGTAGAGACTGCAAGTGTGGAATCTTTTTCTGTAATTAAAAAAAAAAAGATTTTATTATTTTTAGAGAGAGGGGAAGAGATAGAGGTAGAGGGGGAGAGAGACATCAATGTACGGTTGCCTTTTTTCACCTGCCTCCAGCTAAGGACCTGGCTGGAGACCTGGCTTGCAACCTGGTTATGTGCCTGACTAGAGAATTGAATCAGCAACTTTTGGGTTCTCAGGCAAGAGCCTTATCCACTGTGCCACCAGCCAGGGCTTCTTTTCCTGTAATTTTTACTGTGAGGGGAAAACAGAAAAGTTTGGGGAGGTTTTATTGTGTTTTAAAAAAGATTGTTTATTAAAACATGTTTGTCAGCTGATTAAATGATCTAACCAAGAGAGAAAATTTGGCAGTAATTGAATTACTGTAGGAGCAAAATCCTTGAGTTTGAAGTGATCAGATGCAGTGCACAAATGGAGGAGTTGACCTTATACTAGAACACAGGTATTTACCCTTAAGGATAGGAGAATGTGCAAATGTGCGTAAGTCACAATTGTCAGGACGCAAAATCTCAACAGATTGAGAAATGCTCTGGAGGGTGGCAGTCTAGCCCTTATTTTATACATCACAATCAAAGGAGGAGACAGAAAGGGGTTACGTGAAACC
This sequence comes from Noctilio leporinus, assembly GCA_004026585.1. Classification (NCBI taxonomy): domain Eukaryota; kingdom Metazoa; phylum Chordata; class Mammalia; order Chiroptera; family Noctilionidae; genus Noctilio; species Noctilio leporinus. Next base: position 14,337 of record PVIW01015783.1, on the reverse strand, counting down.
CACTGGTGATAAATTAGGGAGGCAGGAGAAAGCAAAGCGGGGAAACCTCTGGGATTGGATAAAAGGTAAAATGAGAGATACATACTTCTTTTACATAGGTGGGTAAAGGATAGTTAAATGCTGAAATTAGCATACTAGCAGTAAGGACATTTGTGGTCTCGGCTCTGGTACACTGGTTGTGCCCAAGGAGTTGGGAAAAATGGAAGTTGCCTTGGCATTCCAAAGGTATGCTATAGATGCCAAAAGACAATAGACAGGCTCAGTTAAGGTGAAGATTGACCTTGGTTAGGGAAACATACCAGCCTAAGACATGACTACCCTCCATGAGTTATTTTTGGCTAATAACTTTAATTTCAGACCATCTTTTGTGCTTAGTTTCTGAGTTTGTAAGGCTGCCATACAGGCCTCCCCTGCGCTTGTCAGATTAATACCTGGCCCCTTTTCTTCCACACGACCAACCAATCAGCAGAGCCCAAAATTCCAAGTCTTCACCATCATGATTAATGATTATTCCCCTATAAAACCCATACCTTAGAAGCCACTGGGGGGCGAGCAAGGTCTTTGAGCACTATACTGGTTTATCTGTGACTCCAGGCTTGGCACTAAAAGGACAAAGCCAGCGCCTTTGGCTATCATGCCATTATTTGCCAACCAGGCCTAGGACCTTGTTAAACATGACTGCCATTTTACTCTTCTGAGGTTACATCTCCAGGACTGAAAAATTACAGGAAAAACAAGAACAGAATGTGACTAACTGCTCGCCCCCCCACAGCTGCAGGCAAAAAATAACATTGGAGCAAACTGCAGTTTGCAAAAGCTACCAAAACCTCCTGTGTTGCAACCCTCCAACAGCAGCACCCCTAACCCTTCATAAATCAATAAAAGCTCACAGCCCCAATCCTTCTGCACTGGTGCTTTTCTCCACATCTAGCCCTTCCTCTCTTGGAAAGTGAATAAAAACTTTGTTCTTTGCGCTTTCCTCTCTGTGAATTCTTTCACAGCCTGCATCAACAGTCATTCTAACAGGCAATATTTTCTCAAAAAACCCTTACTTTTTGGCTGTAAATTCCTATTTGCCTTTGGTCTTTAATTTGTGCAGGCAGGCAAATTATATCATGCGTTATACAAAATGAAAGGTTTATATAGGAAGAACAGGGAAGTTATTACCAAAAGGAAGAAATAATTACTTTTAGATCAGAATATCTTCTTTTGGGGAGTAGGGAATTGCAAGGGTTTCATTATTCAGATTGCCTCTTCTTAGGATGGATTGAGAGGGCTCTTGTGACAGATTACTTTGCTGATGCTTGACCAGAAAATTCTGGACTGATTGGTTAAGCTTATATTTTGGGGAGAGGGTAAAAATGAAATTAGATCAAGTATTAAATCTAGGTATTCTGGGTGCTTAGCATAAGTGACACCATTTTGAGCCTGTGGTTTTATTAACAAAACTCAATTGTGCAAGTGCGGTTCAGCCTTTGGTCATGGCATCCTCCTAGTGTCCAATTGATTAAAGCAAGGCATGGCCAAACCCAGAGTTGAAGGACAGGATGGAGGAGTACGAAGAGGGAGTGAATATTTATTCATGATAACGGAATCTACCACATTGTCAAACTAGTAAGACTTGTGAATGACATGTAATTCTATAAAAATATCCAATGATTAATATATAAGAATCAACTAACCATGAGAATCTCAATTCGTTGTTTTTCACAACGAAATTGTGTTTAAAGCACAATTTCCTTGGTTCTAAACATGAATTCTTATATTTCAATTTCAATGTAGTATTGAATATATCAAATATTTCTATATGATTCTGACTTTTTTGCATTCTCCTCATCCTCTTATGTAGCTTTAAAATTTTATGCCATATAAATGGTCATGCCCATTTCAAAAATGAAATATTATACAAAATAAATTTAACTAACTTATTTGAACCTTCGACCAGAGCATTGAAATATCTTGCTCTTGGACTTCACTGATTTTTGATTGATAAAAATAAGCAAGTCTATTTCATTGCTAATTAGTATTTCTAAAATTATATCTGTACTTGTCAACTTTATAACAAGGCATATTTTAAAAACATGCTACTATAAATATGCTAATGTAACCATTCCTTAGGGGTCACTGACTAATAAATATATCCCAGAAGAAAGCAAAGACAATTTAAAAGATGAAAGATTTGCAAATTTCTGTTTGAAAATTTTAAGCAAATTATATTAAGATGTGCTTGTCTGTAATGAAATGCATAAGAATTCAGCTGTATAAATCATTCAATGTACCATGCAAAGTGATCAAAAGAATCCCTTGGGCTAATACAAGATACTTATTAATATATACTTATATGTATTTTATTTATATTTATCAATTATTTCATAATGTTATCAACATATACTGTCATTTTTTTCTTTCATGGTACCTTTATTTTAATATGGATGATGTCTTTTAACCCTGAGATAACAGGTAATAAGAAAAAGAATTAGAAAAAAAAGATTTATATACAACCATAAACTCAGCAGGAACTATTCATTAGTAAATCTTTCTCTCTTGTTTACACTTTGTAGCCTATGGATAAATGGATTTCTCACTTGTTTTTAAAAACTATGTTTTATAAATTATGCTGTTACAGTTGTCCCAAATCCTTTTCCCTTTGCTCCCCTCTACCCAGGACCTCCTGCAATCCCAGCCTGCTTAGTTCATGTCCATGAGTTAGGCATGTAAGTTCTCTGATTTCACCCTTCCCTCTATTATTCCTAACCTCTCCCTGTCTATCTCATACCTACCAATTATGTTTCCTAACTCCTGCACCATTTCTCTGATTCATCCCCTTCCCCTACCCAGCCAATAACCCCTTCAGTGGTCTATGTACCTATGATTCTGGTCCTATTATAGCATCTTACATTCAATTATATTAATAATTAACATTATATGCAAAAAGACTAAATATGCCAGTTAAAAAGCAGAAATGGTCAGACTGGATCTAAAAAGCAAGTCTGAAATGTATGATGCTACAAGAGAGCTATTTTTAATAAAATGACACAGATAGGTTTGCAGTAGAAAGAGTTGGGAACAATACACAGTAGTCTCCCTTATCTGCAGGGTATAATTTCTATGTATCAAGATCCCCAATAAATGCTTGAAACTGCAAGTAGTAGCAAACCCTATATATACTATGCTTTTTTCTATACCTACATACCGATGATAAAGTTTAATTCTGAAATTAGGCCCTGGCTGGTGACACAGTGGATAAGGCACCAGCCTGCAAACCCAAAGGTTGCTGGTTCAATTCCCAGCCAGGGCACATAACCAGGTTGCAAGCCAGGTCTCCAGCCAGGTCCATGGCTGGGGGCAGGTGAAAGGCAACCATACATTGAGGTCTCTTTCCCTCTCTGCCTCTCTCCCTTCCCTTCTCTTTAAAAATAATAAAGTCTTTTTAAAAAATTAGGTATAGTAAGAGATTAACAACAATAACTGATGATAAATGGGATAATTATAACAATATACTATAACAAAAGTTATGTAAATGTGATCTCAAACTATTTTATTGTACTATGCTCACCCTTCTTCACTATTTTTCCTTCACCATTTCATGAATAGATTGTTCTTACTGTAGACTTTAGCAACCTCAGTGCACATGATTATTTTTCTTTCATTTTGAAGTCTATGACTTTCACCTTTTCACTGAAAGGAAGCACTTTACAGCTTCTCTTTGACATATCTGAGTTGCCCATATTACTCTTCTAGTGCTCTGTGGCCATTATTAACTAAGCAAAATAAGAATTACTTGAACACAAGCATGGATTTACTGCAACAGTGGGTCTGATAACCTACTAAGTAACTAATGGGCAGGTAGCATATGCCCTGTGGAGATGCTGGAAAGAAAAAAAAAAAAGGATAGTTTATGTCCTAGGCACAATGGAGCAGGACAGTGGGAGATTTCATCACACTAATCACAATGGCATGCAATTTGAAACTTATAAATTTCAAATTTATTTTGAAATTTATTTTGTTTGTTTCTGGAATTTTTCATTTAATATTTTCAGGCCTCAGTTGACATCTTTCTCACCTTCAACACTGTCCTTGACAGAATTGAACACGGGGCTCACAGAACTCTGAATGCTATTGGCGAAATGGTGTCCTCTCCCCCTAACACTTGTCATTACAAAATATCTCAGATTCCAATGACAAGTAGGAGGTTATAATTGGACCTGATTATTTACCTCCCTTTAGTAGAGTCAACAATGTTATGATAACTATGCATAGTGCTAGGTGGGTGCTCAATAACTTTATAACTTGTATGATATTCTAAGCCCTATCTTGGATACCAGAAATTAAAATGAAATAAAACTGAATACAAACTGTGGTTGAAAAAAAGGAAGCCATCAGAACTCACCATCATGACTTTAAAGCAGGAATCTCAAACTCCTAGGTTATTTTTATCACATGTATTTTCCTTGCTCTACCCTCTCATAGAGCCAAATTCCCACCACTCCCTGACCTGGCAAACCTGCCCATTATGTCCTCTGTAACTTAAAATCTGCAATCAAGAAAATTCCCCAGATCGTACGTCTCCTTTCTGAACGATCTGTTTAGAAGGTTTGTTTAGACTTGTGTTTGGTATAACAGAAAACTGTCTGTTCTCTGTTTCCCATGCAGCACTCTTTTTAAAGTTTTTAAAAATTGTGGTAATGATTTTAAAAAGTACACTTCAGTGGCATTAAGTACATTCACATTATTGTGCAATTATCTCTACTATCCATCTTTAGGATTTTTACCCCTGTAACCTTCTTAATTGATGGTTATTTTCTCTTACCTGTCACCTCCCATTGGACAGAGAAGAAGCAGGTAGGTGTTTTCTCATTGCTGTTTCGGACCACTGCCCTTCCATTTGCAATTTAATGGACAACCAAGTTATTGAAGCCCATGCCATTGAGATTAAATTTCACATCAAACCAAATCCTTCAAAGCTGCACTCATTTACAGATCCCTAGACGCAATGACCAGATTTCAACACATTTGTCACTGGCTTTATAAAAATAAATTCAAAGTTTAATAAAATGTTAATTCTTCTTTTTCCTCTGGCATACACACATCTGTTGGGAACATAGTCACTATGAGAAAAGGGAGGTGTATTTCACTCTCCCTTCACTTACTAAATACTTCCCTCCAAATCCTAAACTTCTTCTGGTCCCTAGGGTAGCAGTGGGAATGTGAGTGGATGCTGTGGGAAGCAGGAAATGTTTACCTGATGGGCATCAATTTACAATTGGCTCTTCAAAGTTGACTTTTGTCTTATGAGAGCTTTCATGACAAAACAAGAGAAAAGGTTTAAAAAATGAGAAACTTGGAAAATATTTATTTCACATTATTTGATGAAATTACCATAATATATTATTTAATAGATTTAACAAACTACTTATGAATCATATACACTTGGCTTTTTATTTAAAAAAACATATGTATGTCCTTTCTAGTTTTTCTTCATTGCAAACATGGTTCCTGTGAATACAATTGTACCTATAACCCCCCGCCCCATTTAAATAGACCTTATTTTTTCAAGAAGTTTAAGTTCACAGGAAAACTGAGTAGAAAATAGTTTCCACATACACCCTGGCTGCATATTCACAGTCTCTTCCATTGCCAACATCCTGTGTTTGGGTGGTAAACTTGTTACAGCCGATGAATCTGCATTGACACATCATCACTCAAAGTCTTTAGTTCACATTAGGGTTAACTCGCGATGTTGTCTGCTCTATAGATTTTAAAAAGTGTATAATGACATGAATCCACTATTATGGTATACTACAGAATAGTTTCCCAGCCCTAAAAAATCCTCTGTGCTCTGCCTGTTTATCCCTCCCTCCTTCTGAACCCCTGAAAAACACTGATCTATTTATTTACTGCCCCATAGATTTGCCTTTTCCAGAATGTCATAGAGTTGGAACATTTCAGATTGGTTTCCTCCATTTAATAAAAATGCACTTAAGTTTCCTCCATATCTCTTCATGACTTGATAGCTCATTTCTTTTCCAAGGTGAATAATACTCCATTGTCTGGATGTTTACCATAGTTTATTCATTTATTCACCCACTGAAGGATATCTTGGGTGAATCCGTGTTTTGGCAATTATAAATAAAGTCTTGGTACAGGTTTTTCTGTGGACATGTGTTTTTTTTTTTTTTTAGTGATACCCTCCCTCTCTGTGGACATGTTTTTAAGTTGTTTGGCTAAATACTAAAGAACACAATTTCTGGGTTGTATTATAAAAGCATCAATTAAGTTTTATAAAAAATTGCCAAACTATTTTCCAAAGTGGCTGCATCACTTTGCATTCCCCCCAGCAATGAATAAGAATTTCGATTGATCTACATCCCAACCAGCATTTGGTGTTGTCAGCCTTTCAGATTTTGGCCATTCTACTAGGTGTATGGTGGTTTCTCATTGTTATTTTCATTTGTATTTTCCTGGTGACATTTTCATGACATGGAGAATCTTTTTATATGCTTATTTTCCATCTGTATCTTTTTAGAGGAGGTGTCTGTTCAGATTTCTTGCCCATCTTTTAATCAGGTTTTTAATTTCCTTATTGTTGAATTTTAAGTATTCCTTATGGATTTTGGATAATAATCCTTTATCAGATGTGTCTTCTGCAAATATTTTCTCCTAGCCTGTTGCTTACCTTCTCATTCTTTTGACATTGTCTTTCTCAGAGCAAAAGTTCTTAATTTTAATGAAGCTAAGTTTATCAATTCTTTCTATTAATGATCATCTCTGATGCTTTACCTAAAAAGTCATTGCCATGCCCAAGGTCATCTAGATTTCCTTTGTCATCTTACATTTAGGAATCTACAACTTTAGTGATGTATAGAATTATGTTGATTTCATCACTGTATCCCTAGATCTGGCTCATGGCCTGAAACATATCAGATATTCAATAGAGATTTGTTGAATAAAAAAATAAGGATCATGGGGAAAATTAATTCTATTTAAAAATGCATACTATTCATAGTATATAATTTTGTTACTGTAGCAGTTTACTATAAAACACATACTGGGAACCAAGATATGCCAAAGTAAAAAGTTTTCCATAACCTAAACACAATAATATATTTTGTGCCCTGACCAGAGTGGCTCATTTGGTTGGGTGTCATCTCACACACTAAAAGGTTGCCAGTTTGATTCCCAGTCAGGGCACATGCCTAGGTTTTGGGTTTGGTCCCTGGTTGGGTCATGCAAGAAAGGCAACCAATTGGTGTTTCTCTCTCACATCAATGTTCCTGTCCATCTCTTTGTACCATCCTTCCCCTCTCTCTAATAATAATAATAATAAATTGTATCACTTGTATATACATAGAAACATGACTAAAATCTAGAAAAGATAACTTGTAACTGAATTTTATTAAAACACAATATTTTGGTTTTTAAACACTTTTGTCCCTAAACTGATAATGTCATATGACATTTAACAAAGGGTTTTTTTCAAGGGTGTCAAAACTTATTATATATATACATATATATGGATATGGATATACATATATCTGTATACCATCCATGCTGTCATGACAAGAGAGAGGTAAAGAGTAATATTTATGGATAGTGGGTACTGTTATGTTTTTCCTGAATGGGAGACAAAGATAAGAAAGAGGTATGCTCCAATTTTGGGGGTGGGGTGGGATGGCATGGGAATCACATTAAGATCTCATGGTTAGAAGAGACTGAAGGAAGTGAAGCCATCTCTGGTGACTCAGAGGTTCATCTCATGACATAATACACGTTCCTCATGAAGTCAATTGCCTGTTAACTAAAAAGACTAAATTATCACTCACAGTTGTTTATTTAAAAACTCAGTGTACAGAAAGCCTATGACTTACTCAGGTTTCAGTACTAACTTGGGGTCCTATGTTGCAAGAGTTAACATATGACTTTAGTTGGTGTCTTTTACTGCACTTACTATATTGAATAAAGACAGCAGGAACAACGTAAAAAATAATATGACTCTTAAAAAGACACTGAATTTGTTGCATCAGAAAAAAATCTGTGATTTCTTTATTTTAAAAACATGTATATAAGAAAACTGTTTTGATGCATAACTTGAACCTTACAGCTTTTAGGGTGAGATCTTGTTGGCTGCAATTCATCGATGATAAGACAAATTTTTATGGCAGTCTTTAGCTCAACTGACTATTTAGAGAGGATGTAATCAAATAGTTGTTTCATTTGGGATTTAACAGGTGAAAATATAGTATAATTTTTTTTTCATGGCAAAACCATGGAATTAAAGAATAAATATGTTTTTGGGTTTATTTATGCATCAACAGCAGGTAAATAACATTATCTGTCTTCTCTATTTCAGCCTATGCTAATTCCAAGGGTAAGTGCTATCTTTTAAAGACAAATAAACAAATAAACCTTTGAGGCCAGTGTATTTCAAATAGCATGCAAGGTGTTACTTAATGTTAGTACCATTTGTCATTTTTTTGTTCTACTTAATTTTGTTCAAATGCCAATACTTGCTAATTTGCAGCAGGACATGTTCCTGAATCACTCTTCTAGTATTCAATAAGTAGATATGGCAATCCATTCATACCTTTTTTTTTTTTTTTTAAAGTTCCCTTTATAAGCAGAGATTTGTCAGTATAGGACAGTTTAGGTCCATGTAGGTAGACATATTAAAAAAAAAAAAAAAAAAAAAACCCAGAACAGCCAGCAGGTAGAATTTGCATAACTGTGGATTTGTGTAAAACATTTTACTAAAAAAAAAAAAAGATTTTATTTATTTTTAGAGAGAGGAGGAGGGAGGGAGAATGAGAGGGAGAGAAACATTAATGTGTGGTTGCCTCTCACACACTCGCAGCTGGGGTCCGGCCTGCAACCCAGGCATGTGCCCCATCTGGGAATCAAACTGGTGACCCTTTGGTTCATAGGCCAGCACTCAATCCACTGAGCCACACCAGTTAGGGCTACTTTGGTTTTTATTTATTGGACTTGTCTTTCACATTTCCACTTTTTTAAAAAAGCTTCGTTTTCTTCCCTTGTTCATCTACAACTATAAATTAGGCCTAGATAGCCATATATCTCACAAATGTTTATTTTATTTTTTTAAATTAGACCTGCCACATAAACAACAGCTTAAATACCACGAGTTTACTTTATGTGTTGTTCATTGTGTGCTATAAAACTAATGGGACCTATAACTCCAGCATGTCTAATGTTCTCCTCTTACTCTGAAGGAGACAGCTGTAATGGTGAAAACACACCCGGTGATCGTGGTGGCCTGGTTAGGAGTTGCTGCTGCTCTTGGTCACGTTCCCTCATTCAGCCCTCAAGCCAGCAACACCTACAGGGATCAAGAACAGGTCTTTCAACATATCCTCCGCTGCCCCAGCAATACAGGGTCAACATTTCTTTAATTGTGGGCCTGAATCTTCAATTATTTAACAATATAGCAAATCCTTCAGAGACTCAGAGTGGATCAACAATTGCCATATCTATCCCCAGGGATTAGGGTGTTATCCTTCTCTCTCTCAAGATGGAAAATCCTGTAATGGAGAGATACTGCAGTGTGTGACCCTTTCTAAGCACCACAGGAAAACCGCTGATGACACTGCAGCGGTTGTCCCTTGGTGGTGATCTGAAGGTCCCTTGGCCTTGCTGTCATTGACAGAGAAAACTGTAAACCACAATGGGATAGAAACTGGGGCAATAGAATAATATATGAAAACAACTCCTTAGCCTTCACTAGAAACCACCATCCTGACTGGTCAGAAACAAAAGCAAAAACAGTTGCCCGCCAGGGACTTGAAAATACTGGGAGGAGTTTTATAAACACTACTCTCACACTGGCTTTAGAACTGAGACCAAAATGTTTATGGGGCTCTTATTTCTATCTAGACTGCTACAATTATCATTGTAGGGTATACCCACAGACCTGTACAGCTAATTGCCCAAGTGATGGGATTTTCTGCAATGACCAACTGCAGTGGCTATGGGTAAAAAACATAGCACTTTATACTTCACTATATTGGAATAAAAAACTGAATTCAAGTTCAAATGCTCTGAAATTTGTTCATTAATGAGTTAAAGAAGCCATGGGAATTGCTTAAAAGGCTAGACATGACCAAGTTTTGCCAGCTTTGATTTTTTGCAAACTATTTTATCTGCATATTATTGAAGTTTTATCACAGGTAAGAAAAAGTACATTTATATACAACAAAGTAAATTTAGTAAAATGAGTAGGGTGTGTGGCCTATTGGTTTCTGAAATAGACCTCAGAGGTAACAGAATAATATATGGAATAATATATAAAGTCTATGAAAAATATTTTAGGATGCTCATTTTCCCTTAATAATAGAATTGCATTAATAATATATATATATTTCTTTAAATGCCAAGCCAAATGTCACTGACAAATTAGCTTTTATGGGGGTTTCCTGCAGAATTGTTAAGCGTAAATTAAATGCTGTAACCAGGGAGAAATTTCAGAATCAGCTATTGAATGCAAAAGAGTAGCAACAACTTTCTAACTTAGAAACATGCAAAGCAGAGCTTGGGTAAATTATTAACCAGCAACATTTTTTTGTCCCATTGTATCTAGAGTATGTTGAGTCTACTTTGCCTCTGGATAACTTTATGTCACTAGTTGTAATTCTACTTTCTGATGCAAAATAAAATAGCTCAAATCCTTCTTTCAAAAACCAATGCTCCAAGTATTTGAAGACATCAGTCATACCTACCAAAGTCTTCTCAATATAATATTCCTCAAGTTACAGATCTCTCAAATCATGTCACTTCTTCAAATGTTTTTGGGAAAAAGACTGGGTTATATTTATTAAATTAAAATTTGTTTATTGAGCCCTGGATGGTGGCACAGTGGATAAGGTGCCACCCTGCAAACCCAAAGGTCACTGGTTCAATTCCTAGTCATGGCACATAACCAGGTTGCAAGCCAGGTCTCCAGCCAGGTCCATAGCTGGAAGCAGGTAAAAGGCAACCATACATTGATATTTCTCTCCCTCTCTCCCTTCTTTTCTCTCTAGAGAAAAGAATAATAAAAATTAAAAAATGTATTTATTTAGAGTGCTTATAGTGTGTCAGACTTAATATGCTACTGGCATTAAAAGCAGTAGAAAGCAGTAGCAATCCATGCTGTCTGAGAGTTTGTCATGATAGAAGATGAGAGAATGAGATGAAGCATTTTAATAAAAATCTTATTTATAACTTTCCCATTGTGTTGTACTATTATGCTTTTGAAGTTAAATTGTGGGCTGTTACCACTGAGGTCTACTTCAGAGACTAATAGACCATACACCCTACTCACCAAAAACTGTAGAGTTACCTGTTACCATATTGAAGTGTTCTAATACTTGCACACGAGTTGTAAAACATGAGCCCTGGTCTTACTGGGGATTCCCTACAATTCAGGGAAGCTCTGCTGGGGCCTAGTCATTTTTCTCCGTCCAACCTTTGAACACACCACCTTTACACTGGATTTCTGATTTTCCACACCTTGTAGGGAAGGACAGATGCAGATTGCTGTGTCCATCACCCTCTTTTATTTCTTCTCTGTTTCCTGCTTCTTTGCTTTTGATCTATACTCATGAACATAATATTCTCAGTGTCTTGTCTTAGTAAATATATAATCTACTTAGTCACCCATCTTGCAAGTCACTTAGATGCCTCCTTTTTTCTTCCATTATCCAGTAGGTAATTTAGATTTATCCACCTTAATTTCCATATAACTTTTTTTAAAAGATTTTATTCATTATTTTCATAGAGAAGGGCAGGGAGGGAGGAAGAAAGGGAGAGAAACATCAATGTATGGTTGCCTTTCACCTGCTTCCAGCTATGGACCTGGCTGGAGACCTGGCTTGCAACCTGGTTATGTGCCCTGACTGGGAATCAAACCAGAGACCTTCGACCTTTGGGTGTGCAGGCTGGTGCTAATTCATTGGGCCACCAGCCAGGGCTCCACATAACTCTTTAATCTATTCCTTCTGCTTTGCAAGGACTGACATTGCCTTTATTGAGGTCTACATCATTTCTCATCTTCCATGTGGTATCAAGCATTTTCTCTAATAGTCTTTTGTGGGTGCTAATATAGAACTTCATTTACGACACCGTAATTACTTGTTTATAGGTCTGTCTCAATCATCGCACTAACATGCTCCCACAAAGGACAGGAGCTGAAAATTATTTCATTTTTATATTCTCAGTGTCTAGAATACAGCCTGGAATATCATAAATATTTATTAAGTAAATGTAAGTATCCAAGCAGAATTACCTTTTCCAATTCTACTCTGTAGATTTTTATTTTAGAAACAAAGGTAATATTATCAGTGTGTCCTTTACCACAGTTGATGGGTTGAGTCATACTGAATTGTCAATGACTAGACTTGGCAGAAGCTACTTGTGACGCTTCTCTTTCCTAGGAGGACTTAGTACATACAATTGGTGAGAGTGCTGCATCGAGGGCAGAAGGAATGGTATCGTGGGGAAGATGTGAATATTTTGCTTCCAAGTTGAGTAGTGATTTCTCTGACAATATCTTGAATGTATTCTAGATGCTGTTCTTTGTTTCAATTTTTCACATCACAGACAAACAGTTGCTGTTAATCTGCTCACTTGACTTCAGTGAAGTTCAAAGAGTACCTTGAGTGCCTGTTCTGTCCCTAGGGTGGAAAGAGCACATACTTTCTGGTTAGACAGCCCTAAGTGAGAATTCAAGAGTTTACATTCTAGGGGTGTAATCTTGGGCAAGTTGATTAACCTGAGTTTCAGTTTCTCCATTTAAGTAAAAGCATTGAAATCTACTATACAGAGATTTGGGTAGATTAAATGATAGATACACTGTGACTTTGATTTGTGGTTGGGAGTTCACACATGCAGAGGGCCAATTTAAGTTATACTCAGATTTCAACCACATGTGTGGTTGATGCCCTTAACCAGTGTTGTTCAGGGGCCATTGTAATACATATATGACAAAGAAAAAAAAGACTAAATTTAAAAAAATGTTTCATCTACACTAAGGAGGATGGATTATTTTAAAATGATTATTTTTTTATTACCTAAAATAGAAATGATCATGGGAGAAAAAAATCTATATAAAGGCTAATAATCTACACTTAATAATAGTGAATACATGAAATAACAATTATTTTTCCACAACTGACTTTGAACATGTACCGTTGGTTGCCTGTCCCACTGCCTAAATGAAATTCTGATACCACAGTTTTCCTCACATCCAGTTATTACAAATAGTTCACTATTTAAGTGTTAAAACATCCTCTTCATAGAAGATAAAAACAGTGATTTCTTTCTCCTTTGGCAGGACACAAATCAGTACGATGAAGTTGTTAAGAGAAGGGGCCAGGATTTGGACTACTTGGGTTCCATTGCTCAGTTTTTGTCATCTACTAGCCATGCAACCTTGAGTAAGTCTTGACTCTACAACCTCTCTATCTTTAAAATAGGGAGAATCATAGTATCATTCTAATAAGGTTGTAATGTGAATTAAATTATTAATACATATAAAGTTGACACCCTGTAAGTAACATTCAAGTGTTGCTTATTATGATCCAGGTGAAAATTTTTCATCTCTTCTCTTCATACCCCAGGCTTGGCTATCAGATATGGGGGGAGGAGTGTGGTCAATTTCTCTGTTTATTTGCTTCAAGTGTGGGTATAGGAGACTGGGTTGGGAGGAGGCAAGGTGGTCAGTGTCACTTTTTTTAGTTAATGGTATTTATAATTATTTTGTCTCTTAAACCTTCCCAAATAGCTGCCGTGTACTGGCTCATTTTTGCATGAGGGACCATGAGGTTTGGTTAGAGACACCCTCATTCCCCCTGCAATTTGTACCTCCAAGGCTTTGCTCCTGAGGCATTGGAAAGTGGAAGTTGGCATTTCTGAAGGGGGGAAGCTGCTGGAGACTCAGGCAGGGAAGAGGGTCAGGAGATCATATTGGAATATGTTACATTGGAAATGCTTGTGAGACATCAAGTAGAGATGTCAAATAGGTAGGTGGGTATAGTTAGTTCAGGGATAAAGTCTGGGAATACACATTTGGGAGTTCTTTCTTTAAAATTATATTTTATTGAGTGCTAGACAAAACAGGTCTAGCATCTAACAGATGCTCAAGTTAACTTGATTGTGTTTACCTGTGGTCTTTGCTTTCTTTGATTATGATTTTTCCCCAATCTTTCTCCTCCCTTCTTTCCTTCCTCCTTCCTTCCTTCCTTCCTTCCTTCCTTCCTTCCTCCCTTGCTTCCTTCCTCCCTTGCTTCCAATGGTTTGCTTGTTTTTATTTTATTCCACCTATTCTAGAAATCCCCTCTGATGCTT
>PVIW01015782.1:0-18663 GCA_004026585.1 Noctilio leporinus | reverse complement strand
CTCTCCCCCCAACCCCTTTCCCCCTGACCACTGAAGGCCTATTCATTGTATTCATATATTTGGTTCTGTTTTGCTTGTTGTTAGTTTTTCTCATTATTGTCCTGTAATGGGTGAGATCATATGATATTTGTCCTTCACTGACTGGATTATTTCACTAAGCATAATACTCTCCAGTTCCATCCATGTTGTTGCAAATGGTACAAGTTCCTTCTTTCTTTCTGCAATATAGAATTCCATTGTGTAAATGTACCAAAGTTTTTTGATCCAATCATCCATAGATGGACATGTAGGCTGTTTCCAGCACTTGGCTATTGTAAATAGTGCCACTATGAACGTAGGTGTACATAGGTTCTTATGAATTGGTGTTTCAGGATGCTTTGGGTATAGTCCAAGTAGTGAAATCCCTGGATCAGAAGGCAGTTCCATTTTTAGTTTTTTAAGGAAACCCCATACTGTTTTCCACACTGGCTGCACCAGCCTATATTCCCACCAACAGTGTATGAGGGTTCCCTTTCACCCGCATCCTTGCCAACACTTGTTTGTTGATTTGCTGATGATTGCCATTCTGACAGGTGTGAGGTGGTATCTTAATGCAGTTTTACTTTGCATCTCTCTGATGACTAGTGATGTTGAGCATTCTTTCATATGCCTCTGGGCCCTTTGTATATCTTCCTCAGTGAGTTGTCTGTTCAGGTCCTTTGCCCATTTTTGAATTGGGCTGTGTGTCTCCCTGGTGTTGAGTTGCATTAGTTCTTTATATATTTTGGAGATGAGACCCTTGTCTGAGGTATCATTGGCAATTATGTTTTCCCATACAGTTGGTTCCCTTTGAATTTTGCTGATATTTTCTTTAGCTGAACAGAAACTTTTCAATTTGATATTTGATATTGTCCCATTTATTGATTCATTCTTTTATTTCCTTTACCCTTGGTGAAGTATCAGTAAACATATTTTTGAGTAGGATATCCAAAAGTTTCCTTCCATTTTGAATGAGAGCCGTGCTGGGTAGACTATTCTTGGTTGCAAGCCTTTGTTTGCCATTACTTGGAATAATTTTTCCCATTCCCTTCTGGCTTGTATTGTTTCTGTTGAATAATCATTTGATAACCTTATTGGAGCCCCCTTATATGTTATTTGCTGTCTCTTCCGTGATGCTTTTAGGATTCTCTCTTTGTCTTTGATAGTTGCCATTTTAATTATGTGCCTTGAAGTGGGTTTGTTTGCATTCATCCTCATTGGGATCCTCTGTGCTTCCTGAACTTGAGTAACATTTTGACTCATGTTGGGGAAGTTTTGTATCATTACTTTTTTTTTTTTTTAATTTTATTGTTGTTGTATTACATCCATCCCCTTTTTGCTCCCCTCTGTCCCCCTCCCCACCCACCCATCCCCCCCAAAGTCAATCCCACCTGTTGTCCATGTCCAGGGTTCCTTTATACTAGGTTCTTGTCTAAGCTGCTCCCCTTTCTTGCTTCTGCCTCCCCCCTCCCCCCAATATCATTACTTTTTTGAACAGGTTTTCCATTTCTTGTTCCTCTTCTTCTTCTGGTGTCCCTATGATACTGATATTCTTGCGTTTCATGTTGTCCTACAGCTCTCTTAAAACCTCTTTATTCTTGTTCAGCCTTTTTTCATTCTCTTGCACTTTCTTGGAATGTTTTTCTAGGTTGTCCTCCAGCTTACTAATTAGATCTTCTGCTTCCTCTAGCCTGCTCTTGATTCCTTCTACTGTGTACTTCAATTTAGAAATTGTATTCTTCATTTCCTCCTGGCTCTTACTGACAGTTTCTATGTCCTTTTTAATGTGGAGTCATTCTCAGTAAGTTCCTTGTAGCTTCCCTGGAGTTCTTTGTAATTCCCTTGGGGTTGTTTGTAGTTTTCTTTGAGCTGGCTGAGCTCATTGAGCTTCTCTATCATTATTCTTTTGAATTCCATATCTGATAGTTTGCTTGCCTCTGTTTCATTTAGTGATCTTTCTGGGGATTCCTCCTTTTATTTTGGCGATGAATTGGTTTGTTTGTTTGTTTGTTTGTTTTTCTTCCCATTTTCAGGTTTCATTGTAATCAAATCGGACTGTGTTCAGCTGCCAGGCTAAGGAACTGCTCAGCTGGAAGAATTGTTCAGTTCTAATTCTATCAATATGTGATCTACCACTGTGCTCAGTTGTAACTTGGGGTGACTGACCAATTCAGATGTAAATCTATAAATCACCTATTAAACTCAGGCCATGCTTGTCTAGAAACAGGGGTTCAATTTTAATCCAAAGGATCAGCCACCAGCTCAGATGCTGTCTGGTGGGAGAGATTCAGATGTAAATCAATGAATCTGTGTTCAGCGGCCAGGCTAAGGGGCCACTGGGCTATATTGAAAGGTTCAATTGTAATCTAATGAGTTTGTAATCAGCCACCAGGCCCAGAGGCCATTGTGACAATCCAACTCAGTTGTGAACCAATGAGTCCACCATCAGCCCCAAGGCTCACTTGCCACTGTGTTGGGCTGACTCACCCAGCTGTAAGTCAGAGTCTGTAATCAGTCTCCAGGCCCAGGCTCTGGTGGGCATGAGATACCCTTCAGATGCAAACTATTGCATCTATGCCCAGACATGACAGGGCAGAAGACATTTATTTAGATATAAATCAAAGAAATGTGATCAGGTGCCAGTCACATAGGTTTTCACTTCCTTGCTCTCTCTTCTTTTTCTGGCACCCCCATGATGTAATTGTTGGTATGCTTAGGTGGTCCCATAGGCTCTTTACACTATTATGTTTTTTGTTTTCTTTTTGTTATTATGTTTGGGTATTTTCTATTTACTGTCTTCCAAATCTGAGTTGATTCTCTGCCTTGTATATTCCACTTTTGATTCCTTATAATGTATTCTTCATTGTAGCTCATGTATTCCTCATTTCTGACTGGTTATGTTTTACATTTTCTATGTCTTTTTATATATCCCATCTCTTTGTTAAAGTTCTCCCTAAGTTCATGTACTTTTCTCATATGTTCCTTTAGCATCCATATAACCAGTGTTTTGAACTCTTGTGTCTGGTAGATTACTTGTCTTCATTTTGTTTAGTCTTTTTATCTTTTTGTCAGCCTCCCTGTTTCTATGTATTAGGTACTAGATCTTCCAATCTTAGTAGCATAACCTTATATAGTAGGTATTCTGCAGGGTACAGTGGCATAACCTCCCTGATCACCTAAGCTGGGCACTCCGTGTGCCCCCTCCCCACCATGTAGCTGTTTACACCTTTCTGTTGTAGTTGAGCCTGGATTGCTGTTGGCACCTCAGTAGGAGGGATTTACCACCTATGCCACCAGCTATAAGGACTGGCTGCAACCACCATGGAGGATCAGCTGTGCAGGCACTGATGCCATAGAGTAGCACTCTGGTGACCACTGAGTCTACCGCTTCAGTGTGTTATTTGCGGTGGTGGTTGAGTGGTGCTTCAACATGGTCTGAAGATGTGAACTAAGTGCACTGGGGCCTCTTAGGAAGTATAGGCCAAGGTCAGCTACTACCTGTGTCCTTCCACCTTGCACAAACTATAAAGAGATCTGCAGGTAGTTGCTATGGGTGCTGGGCATGAGGAGCCAAGTTGTAAACCAAGGCCAGCTGCTGCTACCTCCCAGCTTGGAACTACTTAGCAAGAAGTATGGGCCAGATGCGGCTTGTTTGGGAGATTTTAGGGAAGTCTGAAGACTGAGCCTAAAAGGGCTGTGTATGGAAAGCACGGGAAACAGCTTGGGTGGGCCCACAAGCAGGGTCTCAGGGGATCAGCAGGGTGTGGCAAACAGCATTAGCTGGTTTGCTGGAGACTTAGATATGCAGCTCTGTGGGGAATAGGTTCAGAAAAGAAACAGTGGCCTCTGCCAGCATTTTCACCTGGAAGAAACCTGCCCATCCAGTCTTCTCCATTATAACTTGATGATTCAGTTTCTCCTTGTCTTTGATGCATTTTGAGCTGTTGACCCAGTTCTGGAGCTTAGAGCAAGTGAGTCTGCGTAAGTCTGTGCATGGGCCCTTTAAGAGCAACTGCCTGGGTCTCCAGAATCCCTCTGTCTCACTTAGCCATAATCCCCACTATGAGCAATAAATTGGCAAAAAATAAAAATCTATCAACAATTGAATCTAAAAATCAAAACAAGCAAATAAAAATGAAGACAAAATAATGAATATGGAGAGCATTTTGATGGTTGCCAGATGGGAGGGGGTGTGGGGAAATGGGTGAAAAGGTGAGGGGATTAAGAGGTACAAATAGGTAGTCACAGAATAGCCATAGGACTGTCAAGTACAGTATAAGGAATGCAGTAGCCAAAGAGCTTATACATATGACCCATGGGAATGAAGGATGGTGGGGTGAGGGAGTGGGAAGAGCTGGGTGAAGGGGGACAAAGGTGAAAAATCAGGGCAACTATAATAGCATAACCAATAAAAAATAAATAGCAAGATTTAGGTTTGGCCATGGGAATGGGTAAGAGAATAAGAATATTGGCAGTGACGGTAAAGGAACAGGCACAGCTTGCTAGAATATTCCTCCATGTGAATATGGAAATTATGAAGAAACAGGGCAGGAGAAGTGGCAAAGAAATCTGCTGGGCCAGTTGCAAAATCTTAAGAAACAAGGAGCAATGACTGTAGTCAGAGGGAGTAACAGTGGCATAGTCTGATGTGTCCTCCAAAAAACAGTGATGTGGAAGTAGCAGTGAGGAGCAAAAGGACCAGTGGATATTGGATAGAAAGTGGCCATTGCTGGAGAGGACTTCAGGGAAGTAGTATCCCTGGGGGAGCCAGGTGTCATTTGAGGTGGGAATGCTTCATGGAGTTGACATTCCTCCCTAGGAGACATCTCAAGAATGTTCTGGGGCTCTTCTGATTGACATGGTGTTTGACAAGTGTTACTGATTTCTTATGGGCAGGGACTGCAGAAGCTAAATGAATTCCACTATGTAACTATCATTTCCAGTGAACTACTTCCCATGATTTGCCTTTCCTTCATATATTCCATTGGGGGTTCATAGAGGTAAATAATAGTTGATAGTGATTAAAGTCTGGAAGCTAACTCATTTTACATAGAGACATAATATGTTTGCAAAGATTAAATGGTTAACTGAATACTAGTGAATGTAACCTCTATTCTTTAATTTTCCTACATTTTAAAAATGTAGGAAATGGCTTTGATATTACTTCTCAGATCCTAAATTTTTATACTAGTGTGGTATCTGATGACATCATGTCTTCTAGGGAGTCATAGGCAAGTATCTAAATAGTGAAATACATATTATTTCTCCTAACTATCCAAGAATATTGGCTTTATAATGTATGTATATGTTATAATCTGTGATTCCTTTTTTAAGTTTTAAATGATAGACTCCTAGGAAGTTGCAAAAATAGTACAGAGAGGTACCATGTACCCTCACCCATTTTCTCCCAGTGGTTATATTTTGCTTTACTTGAGTACAATATAAAGAAAGGAAACTAAAATTGATTATTATGTGCATAGTTCTAAGTCATCTCATCACACATGTAACTTTGTGTAATTGTGTCAGTTCAATATCACTAAGTATTAAGAAAATGCAATCAAAACCACAATAAGACATCACTTTTCATGTGTTAAAATGGCTATTATCAAAAGACAAGAAATAAAAAGTGTTGGCATTGATGTGAGCAAAGAGACCATTTGTGCACTGTTAGTGGTAGTAGCCAGTATGGAAAAGAGTAGCCATCATAGAAAAGAGTAGGATGGTTCCCCAAAAAATTAAGACTAATATTACTTTATAACCCATAAATAACAGAGCCTGAATATGATACAGGCCATTCAACAGAAACCAAATAAAGATCCTTCTAAGTGTTTAGAAAGGATCTCCTATGCCTATCTAAAGCACTGATGCTGACCCATAGGCACCAAAAAATGTCCACATGGTAATCATGACTTTCATTGAGCGAAGTGCCCTGGATATCAGAAGGAAGCTCCTAAGCTTAAGCAGGTGTCACAAATAAATTCCTCTGAGCTAGCTGATATAGCCTTTAAAGTTTACCATGCCCAAGAAACAAGGAGATTAAAGAAGTCCACCTTTTCTTTTTTTTTTTTTTCCTTAGAAACAGCATGGGAACACCAGAAAGAGAGTCAGGACCTGAAAGGAAACAAAAATCCACTAGGTGACAATCAAGGCACCTATTGCAAAAAGGAGGGTCATTAGAGAAAGAACTGCTCAGAACATAAATAGATAGATGGTGATGATGATAGATAGATAGATAGATGATAGATAGATAGATAGATAGATAGATAGATAGATAGATAGATAGATGATAGATAGATAAATAGATAAAATATAGAAATTCTCACTAAGCAATGTTAGAAAGGAATAATGAATCTGATAAATGAGGAGGTCCAGAGGACTCCTCTAGACACCTCTCAACCTATTACTATTTTCCACAAAAGTCCTAGGTACAATAGACAATGGGGAAAGAGATAATTGATTTCCTCATAGATACAGGAGCCAAATACTCAATGGAAAATACAAAGCTAACCAAAAAAATCTTAGCTGCAGTGTTGGTTTCTGGAGTGACCAATTACAAAAGAAGAGGCATTCCTTCACAAAAACTTAGGCACAGTTTTCTAAACCATTGTATAATATCTTTGAAGGGACTAGATTTTGAAACCCTTGAATGGACAAGATACTGTCAAATGGCATTTGACACCTTGAAGGAAAAAGTAGCTTTGGCCCTCTGCACTAGGATTGCACAGTTTGCAGACACCTTTCAAAGTCTATACTCATGAAAGGCAAGGGATTAGACTTGGGGTACTAACCCAGACCTTGAAAAATACCTCTCAACCCATAGCCTATCTCTCAAAGTAACTATATCACATCACAAAAGGATGGTGACCATGTCTTCAGGCAATAGAAGCTGTGACACCTTACTTCCCAGTAGTCCTTGTTTCTGATAAATATGCCACTTCCGGGTACACTTTTTCTGTAGTCTGTAAACTTGGCATATAGAATGCTATCATTTCATTCTAAGCATTTTATGACTTGTCTTATTTCAAAGCATTACTTAGAAGTGCACTATTTCATTTCCAGGAGTTTTAAAGCTAACCTTTTTAGAGTTGCAACTTTAATGAAAGATGGTCAAGACAGAGCTTGTATGACATTGATATTCTGACATTTATTTTTTAATATATTTTATTGATTTTGTTATTACAGTTGTCCCAATTTTTCCCCTTTGCCCTCCCTCAATCTGGTAGCCCTCATTCCCTCTGGAAATATCCCCTTAGTTCATGTCCATGTGTCATACATAAGGAATATTGTTGAATACTTCACTTGCTGAGGTATAAGCTCACAAAAGTTTCTGTAGAACTCTGGTCACCCCCTTGCTGAAAGGTTTGCTGTGTGCCAGCATCCTCCCAGTGAAGGGCCGGGCCAGAGGGTGGCTGAGGGGTCAACATGTAAAATGTCTCTGTGATATTCTGGCCAATGCACAGACCTTCACCTTTCATTCCCAGGGGAGCCCAATCCCAGCATCTGTTATACAGGTCAACAAGCCTTAAAGAGGCCAACAAGTGCCCCTGATATATCACATAAAGCAACCCACGGGCACATAGTATCAGACATCAAATTGGAGTCATCCCAGCTCTCCCCTCCCTAACCTGGCTCTCATGGCAGGGACTGTGGGTCAGGTCACTCTACCAGCTTCTCCTGACCCTTCAGCGAGGCTGGCACCTTTAGGTTCTCCACCTGACTGCCAGAGGAGTCAGAGAACTTGCAGTCCTTGTAACACCATCCCTGCCCATAACCTCCCACTTCTCAGCTCTTCCCAAGTCGGTGTCCTCTATGTGGCCATTTTTGTGTTCACATAGGCCCCACCCCTCACCTCCTATCATCTATACTCTCCTCCACCCTGCACAAGGTCAATCAAGTGTTACCTACCCCCAAATTCCCGGAGCAGTAAGGAAGATGGACCCTGAAATGGATAGTAGTAGGAATCTGTGGAGGGTTTGGGGATGGAGGGCCTGTGTTGGAGCGAGTGGCTGGGAGTGAGGACTGCCGTAGAATAACAATAAGGCCTGCCTTTGAGACAGCTTGGTTGACAAGTCTGAAAGCATCTAACCACCTTGTGATTCAGTTTCCCATCTATAAAAATGGCAATCAACACTCAGCTCACAGAGCTGTGGAGCTGATCACAGCATTTCATACATGTCAGTCTAGCACTTGGAACATAGTAGGTGCTAAGTTAATGTCAGCAACTATTATTATGATTATTACCATCATCATTATTATTATTGTGAGGATAAAATGGAGAAAGACGTTCTAGGCAATGGACACTGTGCAGAACCAAGGAAGACTTGGGGCCTACAGGGAAAAAAGAGCCTGGAACACTGGGTATGCAACACTGGGTGTGCCACTGGGTGGCACAACTGTCAGGAGCATAGAATCTGGAGCCAGACAGCCTGTCTCGGGGGCCCAGCAAAGGCTTTAACCTCTTTGTGCCTGGGTTTCTTAATCATGAAAATGGGGTTAATATTAACATCCTCACTACATGACTGCTATGGGATTAAATTAGATAATACAGGTGCAATACCTATTCCTGTAGAGTGCCAGCCTGGCAGTATTACCATTAGTGTGACTGTGAGCCTGGCTAAAGGGCACTTGAGCTAGGTCCACTTGGCCATTACTGGGCCCTTACTGGGACTTAAAAAGGGGAAAGACCATAATCAGAAATATGTTACATGACACCTTTTGAGGAAGAAAAAGGAGCTGTTCCCAGCATCCAGAAGCTAGTCTGGTACTCCAGGTGGGACTGTGCTAGTCTTCATGGGACATAAACCATCTCAGAGAACAAACTTCAGACAAGCTCTCTGAGAACACAATAGACTAAGATGACAAGGCCATTTCATAGTTGTGTCTTAGTCCATATCAAACCCCCTTTTCTTAGCTACAAGAAATTTCTGCCATTTCTTTACCCATTACAGCTCATTTCCATCCTTGCAGATAACACTTAACCAGAACCCACCAAGGAATTTTCTCTGCTTTCTACAATAACAATGTAGAGTGAACTCCTGCTTCCTTATACACTCCCCTAAACCATTCAACCAAAGCCTACATCCAACAACAGTTCCCTTCTGATGCCCTCCATTGAAACACCCCCATTCTCTGTTATTGTAGATGAGTAAGAAGCCCATCCTACCAATGGCTGGTGTGCCCCTCGTGGTCTCCAAGCTGGTGTGCAACTGAATTCAGTCACTCTAACTAACCCCTTCCTTGAAGAACCTCCCCGTTCCCACATTCCAATAAATAGTTTAGCCAAGAGGCTAAGGGCAGGGCAGGAGTATTTTGGAACTCCCCAAACTCAGAGCCCTGTGCTAAGATGGGAAAATCAGCACTGTCTCCTGGTACAGGTCTTCAAAGACACCCTCCTGCTCCCTTCCATCACAGGTCCACGTGGAATAAAGGACAAGCCCCTGGAGGTCTTACAAACCAAGGGAATTTATTTTAGAGAATTGTTGGTGAAAGAGCTGAGAAGCCTGACCTGAGACAGAGAGGCAAGGCAAGAAGCTGCTACCATCCTCACGGCTGAATGACAATGGAAGGAAAGAGTTCTACCAGAACCTAGAACTCAAAGCATCAGAGGGAAGGGGAGAGACAGAATAAAACCATCAGGCGTTTCCCTCCTTCCTGCCTTCTGATCTCTCCCCAGTGCCTCGATCAGCAGGCCCTGCTAAAGAATCAGGTGGCAGGACAGTGGGGACATGAAGAGCACAGGCCAAGGGGAGGTTTGCCCATCCAGTTATGCCCTGTAAGTTGTCCCCACTTGGCCTGTGGGAAGTGAAAGCATGTAAGGAGGGTCACCCCAGACCTGTAGTGGGACTGAGGGCATGCAGCTTCCCAGCACTAGCTAACAATGATCCAAGATGGAGATTGTTTCATTTTCAGGGTAATTAAGCAGAGACAGGTTGGCTTCAAGGCCTAGCAGGAAGTTGGAGCAGGAATGAGGAAACCAAGTTAAAAGCCTATGAGGGAGGAATGGGGAAATGTGCTCTGCTTGGAAGTGTCAGGGAGTCTTCATTTTCAGTCTCTGCTCTGCATACTGTGAATAACTAAAACTATATTTGGGGGGGAGGCGGATGTAGCTAGGTCCAAATTTCCCAGTTCTAGCTTCTGTCAGCCTAGGCTCTGTGACAGAGGAGGATCAGGGACTCACACATGTCCTTGTGACATCAAGAGAGATCCATGGGTTCTGAAAATTGGCCCTAACTCCTACACCAGCAAGTATGTTTATTAACAAAGCAAGACCAGGCTGGAGACTGAGACCTTCAGTAGAAAATGATTATCTGGACACAGTTCCTTCACATTGTTGGGTTTTCATTATATCTAGTTTGATACTCTATGAATGACAAGTGACACTAAATTTCTATTTAGTGATTATATTTAACATGTAATACATCATTTGCAAATATGGTTATTAAAATAACAAAAGCTAATTAATATTTTTAAAAACAAAATATGGGGGACTTTTGGCTAAGATAGAGGTGTGGCTAGGCTGCTGTGTCTCCCGCACAACAGAAGAAATTTACATCTACCTCAAAACTAAATTTAAAAACACAGAAATTTCAAAATTGAACTACATGTAAGTGCAACAAACAAAGAAGTAAAGAAATACTCAGAGAGGCTTGCCTGGAATCAAGATGGTGGAGGAGGATGTAGAGCTACATCAATCTCCTCCCAAGACCAATCTGGATATACAACTTAATTGGGGAGAAATCATCCAGAATAACCAACAGAACACAAACTGAAGGGTAGCCTTATGACCACTGACAGCAGAAGAGGCTGCTTCATCACAACATGACTGGTAGGAAATGCAGAGATGCAAGATGGCTGGCTGGGCTCTCATGGGTGGCAGCTGAAGGGACATAGAAACATCTTAGCAGCTGGAGGTTCCTCCTGAGAAGGGTGGATTCTAAAACCCCCTCTATGCTTCCTAGCCTGCAGCAACACAGCAGAGAGTAAAACAGCATCCAGCTGTGAAGAGCAAAAAGCAAAAAGCTATGGGGCTGGCTAGCCTGAGATGGCTAGAGAGAGAATTTCTAAAGTGACAATGCACAAAAATACATTGGCACCCACTTACCCTAGGCTCCAGCAGAGGGAGGGCACAGTGGACTAGAGATGTTTAAGGGAAGTTTGGAGTGGTGGCTTTGAGGAGCAAAATGAGGGAGCAGCCAACAAGGTCACACCTCAGGCAAACTATGCTACTACAAGCAGTGTCCACCTGAGAGTCATCAGATGGATTCCATCTGACCTGCACAGGCCTGGTGTCTGATCACAGATTGATTGGACTAAAAACAAAATTAACATGCCCGGTGCAGTGATGCCTAGGCCTGATCACTGATTACAGATTAATTAGATTAACATTGAAATAATTGGCCCTGCCCAGAGGTGCCTAAGGTGACCACTGATCACAGAATGATTGAATTACAACTGGATAACTCTCCTGCACCGCCCAAACCTGACAGCTGATCACAGATTAATTGGGTTAAAAACGGAAGGACAACCCTGGCTGGTGGCATAGTGGATAGGCCCAGCCTGCGAACCCAAAGGTTGCTGGTTCAATTCCCAACCAAGGCACATAACCAGGTTGCACAAGCCAGGTATCCAGCCATGTGAGTAGCTGGAAGTAGGTGAAAGGCAACCATACATTGATGTTTCTCCCCCTCTCTGCCTCTCTCCCTTCCCCTTACTCTAAAAATAATAAAATCTTAAAAAAACTGAAGGGCACAGACAAAGACAGTGGATCTCTGGTTGACTCCAGCAGGCTGACTAGGCCCCAGATCCCAGAGGTGGATCCAGAAAGTAAAGAAAGTGTACCACTACACCACAGAAGATCACACCACAAAGACAGGAATTCAAAATAGTCCAATCTAAGAAGCAAAAACAAATTAGAAGAGTCACCTAAAGTGGGAATAAAAAGAAAAAGTTCATCACAGAAAGGAAAAAAGGAATCTTCAGAAAGGCTGCTAAATGAAATAGAGGCAAACAAATTATCAGACATGGCATTCAAACTAATGATGATAGAGAAACTCAATGAGCTCAGCAGGCTCAAAGGAAATTACAAACAACTCCAGGTGAACAATGAAGAACTCCAAGGAAGCTACAAGAAACTTACTGAGAACTATACCAGCATTAAAAATGACATAGAAACTGTCAATAAGAACCAGGAAGAACTGAAGAATACAATTTCTGAATTGAAGAATGCAAGTAGAATGCAAGTAGAAAGACTCAAAAGCAGGCTAAAGAAAGCAGAGAAAGAGCTCAGTGAACTGGAGGACAATGTAGAAAAAAATTCACAGATAGTGCAACAAAGTAAAAAAGACTGAAAAACAATGAAGACTTTTAAGAGAGCTACTGGACAACATGAAATGCAATAATATCTACATCATAGAAATGCCAGAAGGAGAAGAAATGAAGCAAGAATAGAAAATCTGTTTGAAAAAGTAATGACAGAAAACTTCCCTAACTTGAGGAGAGAAAAATTCACACAAGTTCAGGAAGCACAGAGGGTCCCAATGAAGATAAACCCAAACAGGCCCATTCCAAGACGCATCATAATTAAGATGGCAGATTTCAAAAACAAGGAGAGAATCCTAAAAGTGGCAAGAAAGAAAAGGGTAATAACATATAAGAGGGCTCTGATAAAGTTATCAGCTGATTTCTCAACAGAAACACTACAATCTGAAGGACTGCCAAGAAATATTGCAAGCGATGAAAAACAAAGGTCTACAACCAAGACAACTCTAGCCATCAATGCTCTCCTTTAAAATGGGAAGGGAAATAAGGAGTTTCCCAGACAAAAGAAGGCTAAAATACTGAATCTCCACCAAACTAGCATTGCAAATGATGCTAAAGGGGCTTTAAGAAGATGAAGAAACAGAGAGAGACAGAGAGGAACACAGATACTAAGGGAAAAAATAAAAATGAATAATAACCTATCAATAAGAACATTAAGTGTAAATGGAATAAATACTCAATCAAAAGACATAGGGCCTGGCTGGTGGCTCAGTGGATAGGCGCTGGCCTGTGAACCCAAAAGTTGCTGGTTTGATTCCCCAGTCAGGGCACATAACCAGGTTGCAAGCCCGATCTCCAGCCAGGACCAAACCTGGAGGCAGGTGAAAGGCAACCATACATTGATGTTTATCTCTCTTTCTTCCTGTCTCCCCTATTGTTCTCGCTGAAAATAATGAATAAAATCTTTAAAAAAAAATGCATAGGGTAGCTGAATAGATAAGAAAACATGACCCATCTAAGAACAAAAGATCTACACAGACTGAAAGAGGAGGGATGAAAAAATAAATTTCAATCAAATTGAAATGAAAATACAATGGAATAGCAATACTTATATCAGAAAATAGATTTTATAATGAAGGTCATAAAAAAAAATCAATCTACTATTTAAGATGGAAAATTCCAAAAAAAAAATTAGTTGTAGTTCCAGTAGATTAAAATAAAGTTGAGTTGTATTATTGAAGGGGGGAGAATCTGATGCAAAAACCAAATTAATGTTTTACTATGGGTTTGGTACTGTCTCTAGGACAACTTTCACAAACGTGAGTTCTGCAATACACCATTTCTGTGATATATTTCACAAAATTAGCATTCCAACGTAAAATAAGTATTAAAGAAGAAAAAACTGCTTAAATTGCTACAATATATCCAAAATACTATCATTTAACATGTAATAATTATATAAGCTATTGGCATATTTTTAATTTTTTGTATTAACTCTTCAAAATCCAGCATGTACTATAAATATGTGTAAAAATATGTATGGGTGTAAATGTATCTGTGCATGTGTTTAGTAATACTGAAACTCATATTACTCAAAAAATTAATTCCATTTTTTGTTTTTTTTTTTAATTTTATTGTTATTGCATTACATCCATCTGCTTTTTACTCCCCTCTGTCCCCTTCCCCACCCACCCACTCCCCGACAAAGTCAATCCCACTTGTTGTCCATGCCCATGGTTCTTCCATAATAGGTTCTTTTTGTTTTGTTTTGTTTTGTTTTCCTTTATGTTTTTAATTTCATTGTTTTTGTATTATATCCATCCCCTTTTTGCTCCCCTCTGCCCTTTTTCCCACCCACCCATTCCCCCACAAAGTCATTCCCATATGTTGTCCATGTCCATGGTTCCTCCATATTAGGTTCTTGTCTAAACTGCTCCCCTTTCCTGCCTCTTCCTACCCTCTCATCCCCATCTCCTTCCCCCTGCCCACCGATGGACTATTCACTGTGTTCATATATCTGGTTATGTTTTGCTTGTCGTTAGTTTTATTCATTATTGTCCTGTAATGGGTATTTGTCCTTCACTGACTGGCTTATTTCACTAAGCATAATACTTTCTAGTTCCATCCATGTTGTTGCAAAGGTTAGGATTCCTTCTTTCTTTCTGCTGTGTAGTGTTCCATTGTGTACATGTATCAAAGTTTTTGATCCAATCATCCACTGATGCACACTTAGGCTGTTTCTAGCACTTGGATATTATTAATAGTGCTGGTGTGAACATAGGGGCACATAGGTTCTTTTGAATTGGTGTTTCAGGATTCTTTGGGTATATTGCTACTAGTGGAATTGCTGGATCAAAAGGCAGTTCCATTTTTAGTTTTCGAAGGAAACTCCATACTGTTTTTCATACTATCTGCACCAGGCTGCATTTCCACCAATAGTGCACCAGGGTTCCCTTTGCCCCACATCCTTGCCAACACTTGTTGTTTGTTGATTTGCTGATGATTGCCATTCTGACAGGTGTGAGGTAGTGTCTTATTGTGGTTTTAATTTACAGCTCTCTGATGACTAGTGATATCGAGCATTCTTTCATATGCTTCTGGGCCCTTTGTATATCTTCCTCGGTGAGTTGTCTATTCAGGTCTTTTGCCCATTTTTTAATTGGGCTGTTTGTCTCCTTGGTGTTGAGTCTCATTAGTTCTTAATATATATTTGGAGATCAAACCCTTGTCTGAGGTAACATTGGCAATTATGTATTCCGTTATATTGTTGGTTACCTTTGAATTTTGCTGTTGTTTTCTTTAGCTGAACAGAAACTTTTCAATTTGATATAGTCCCATTTGTTGATTTGTTCTTTTATTTCCTTGGCCCTTGGTGAAGTATCAGTGTAGGATATCAAAACGTTTACTGCCTATATTTTTCTCTAGGACCTTTATGGTGGCACTGTTTTTGCTCAAATCCTTTATCCATCTTGAGTTTATTCTGGTGAATGGTGTAAGTTGGTGGTCTAGTTTTATCTTTTTGCATATTGCTGTCCAGTTCTCCCAACACCATTTGTTGAAGAGACTGTTTTTACTCCATTTGATGTTCCTTAGGATTCAACCTAATAGGCAAATTTAGTAAAACAGCTGTATACAAAATCAATATCCAACATTGAAGATATTTTTTAACACCAACAATGAAACAGCATAGGGATAAACTAGAAATAACCCAACTTAATATTGCAACAAGAAAATTTAGGTATCTAGGAAAAATCAACCAAGTAGGTAAAGGACGTGTACTTAGAATACTACAGAACAGTTAAGAAAAGAAATTAAATGGAGGGAAGATGGCGACAGAGTGGAGAGCAGTGCTGATGGTGTTCTCGAGTACCAAAGCAGCTAGAGGACAGGATAGGGAGCGTGAGACATCTTCAGGACCCTAGGAATTGGAACAGGCAGCATCTGGACACAGGGGACCACAGCCCAGAGGCAGAGGAGGCCAGCAGAACAGTAGGTGAGGTGTTCCTGACCAACCGGCCGGCAGCCCAAGGCCGGCTCTGGGCAGTGGCAGCTCTGACCAGAGGGGCAAGTTTGACTGGGGCCAGTTCTGGGCTCCCTGGCAACTGGAAGTCTCAACAGTGAAGTGCGGGTGGCGAGGACAAACGCCGTAGACAACGCAGAATTGAACTCTTGCAGGGGAGGGACTGTGTGAGAGACTCACTCAGGCAACAGGGAGAGGAGGCTCCCCGCGGGGCTAGAGGCTGAGGAGAAGAGTCCTGTGAGAAGCCGGAGTGGGGGAGCGGGAAGTGCACCGGCAGGGCAGCAAGAGGGCCAAAAACGGAGCTCCTGGGCCACCAGGGAAACAGCAGCTAGAAGCCCCTGCGAGGGGGGAAGCCCAGCCCTGTGCAGCCACACAGGCCCCCGGGCTCCGTGGGAAGCTCCAAACTGCGAGCCGGCAGACCGGGAACTAGTAGCAGGAGTAACTGACCCACCATTGCCACAGACAAAGGCCGCACCACCCATGCCTGGGAGGGGCTCATCACAGAGGCCTTGTAAAGGACTTCTCGGAGAGCTGGTTGGCTTGGAGGAGTGGTGCCCACCCTGGAAGGGTGGGACAGTGTAGGCGGACCCGGACAGTGTTGATGGACAGGCCCGGCCTCCTACTGGAACTGCGGGGGTGGGGCCAGTCGTCACAGGGACCAGCGAAGTTGCAGGCTGCCCTGCAGGGGTTCTGGGTGCGCATCTTGGGCAGAAACCTATGCCAGGAGTGGGAGGGGGCTCCCTGCGGGCTCCAGAACACCTGCAGCCCTAAAACCCAGCCAGGCTGTGGAAGGCCCAGCCTACCTGGGGGCGGACACTCAGAATCAGCCCTACTGTGACAATCAGAGGCCCTGCCATGTGCCAAGACCTGCTAGAATATAGACTATAGACTGTAAAGTCCTGACCAAGAAAAAGAGGTAGCCTCAGGAAAGGGATTGCTGCCAATCTCAAGCACCTGAATTATACCGAGAGCAATATGAACTATTAAGCCCCAACATATCCTTTGCAAAAGTTACTTCTCACAGATTCTTAATCCCTCCAATACCTCAATCCACGTAAATACCCAAGACCCTCCCCTACTCTTGAATTAAAGTCTACTCACTCTGTGGCTATAACGCATTCCCAGTCCTCAATCTAAGTATTCCTCCCTTCCCCAGTCTTTCCAAACCCTTTCTTTATTTTTTCTTCCTTTCTTTTTTTTTTTTTTTTATTTTTCTTTTCCTTTTCTTCCTGGTAAAGCCCACAGGTTCTGGGTCCACCTGGACCAACCAGAAATCATAAAGGGGGAACACACAGCTAAAACCTTTCTTTATTAATATTGATTTCTCTTTGTCTTGTGACTTTCTCCCCCGATCCTTTTTCTTTCTTTCTTTCCCTCTCTCTCTCTCTCTCTCTCTCTCTCTCTCTCTTTCTCTCTCTCTCTCTCTCTCTCTCTCTTTCTTTCTTTCTTTCTTTCTTTCTCCTTTCTTTTCTCCCTGATAAAACCCACTGGTCCTGCCTCCACCTGGACCAAACAGAGATGATAAAGGGTAAACAGACACCTAAACTTTTTCTTTATTAATATTGATTTCTCTTTCTCTTGTGACTTTTTCCCTTTCTTTCTTTCTTTTTATTTTTTTTTCCTCTGCAAAAAGCCCTCAGGTCCAGGCTCCATGTGGACCAGTCAGGGATTATTAAGGATGAACAGCTATCTAAACCCTTTCTTCTTATTATTATTATCATTTTTATTTATTTTTTCCTTTTGCAATTTCTTTGTTTGTTTGTTTGGTTAGGTTTGGTATTTTGTTTTTGGTTTTTTTTCTTTGTTTGTTTATGTTTTTTGTTTTTTGTTTTTGTTTTTTTTCTGCTAAAAGCCCACAGGCCCAGAATACAACCAGACAGCACAAATAAAAGACACACCAAGAACAGCAAGTGGAGAAAA
Organism: Noctilio leporinus; assembly: GCA_004026585.1. NCBI lineage: Eukaryota > Metazoa > Chordata > Mammalia > Chiroptera > Noctilionidae > Noctilio > Noctilio leporinus. The sequence continues at coordinate 947 of PVIW01015782.1, read as the reverse complement.
TCTGGGAGACGGCAACATTAAACTCCACAAATCTCCTATCACAGAAGGGTGCTCAACTAAGGCAAGGAAGCAAACAGGTTAACGCAAGGAAAGAACAAAAATAAACAAATAAATAAATAAAGAGCAAGCAAGAACAGACACCCAAAATGGGGGAAAAAAGAATCAGTGCATCACCAAAAGGAAAGGAAGAATCCCCAGAAAGAACACAAAATGAAACAGAGGCACCTGGAATATCAGATAAGGAATTCAAAAGAATGATGATAGAGAAGCTCAGCCACATCAAAGAAAATTGTAAACAACTCCAGGAGAACTACAAAGAACTCCAGGGAAATTACATAGAACTCCAGGGAAATTACTAAGAACTCCAGGGAAGTTACAAGGAACTTACTGAGAACTACAACAGCATGAAAAAGGACATGGAAACTATCAATAAGTGCCAGGAGGAAATGAAGAATACAATTTCTGAATTGAAGAATACAGTAGAAGGAATCAATAGTAGGCTAGAGGAAGCAGAGGACCAGATCAGCGAGTTGGAGGATAATGTAGACAAATACTCCAAGACAGTACAAGAGCATAAAAAAAGGCTGAACAAAGCTGAAGAGGGGTTAAGAGAGCTGCAGGACAACATGAAACATAACAACATCCGTATCATAGGGATACCAGAAGGAGAAGAGAAACAAGGAATGGAAAACCTGTTCAAAAAAGTCATGATAGAAAATTTCCCTAACATGATGAGTGAAAACATTAGTCCAGTTCAGGAAGCACAGAGGGTCCCAATGAGGACCAACCCAAACAGACCAACACCAAGGCACATTATTATTAAAATGGCTAATTTCAAAGACAAAGAGAGAATCCTAAAAGCATCAAGAGAGAAAAGACAAATAACATACAAAGGGGCTCCAATAAGGCTATCAAATGATTATTCAACAGAAACAATTCAAGCCAGA
>PVIW01015781.1:0-18664 GCA_004026585.1 Noctilio leporinus | reverse complement strand
TGTTCAGCTCAAGAAAATATCAGCAAAATTCAAAGGGAACCAACTGTATGGGAAAACATAATTGCCAATGATACCTCAGACAAGGGTCTGATCTCCAAAATATATAAAGAACTAATGCGACTCAACACCAGAGAGACAGACAGCCCAATTAAAAAATGGGCAAAGGACCTGAACAGACAACTCACTGAGGAAGATATACGAAGGGCCCAGAGGCATATGAAAGAATGCTCAGCATCACTAGTCATCAGAGAGATGCAAATTAAAATTACAATAAGATACAACCTCACACCTCTCAGAATGGCAATCATTAGCAAATCAACAAACAACAAGTGTTGGTGTGGATGTGGGGCAAAGGGAACTCTCATACACTGTTGGTGGGAATGTAGGCTGGTGCAGCCACTGTGGAAAACAGTATGGGGTTTCCTTAAAAAACTGAAAATGGAACTGCCTTTTGATCCAGCAATTCCACTCCTTGGACTATACCCAAAGAATCCTGAAACACCAAATCACAAGAACCTATGTATCCCTATGTTCATAGTGGCACTATTTACAATAGCCAAGTGCTGGAAACAGCCTAAGTGCCCATCAGTGGATGATTGGATCAAAAAACTTTGGTACATTTACACAATGGAATTCTATATGGCAGAAAGAAAGAAGGAACTTGTACCCTTTGCAACAACATGCATGGAACTGGAGAGTATTATGCTTAGTGAAATAAGCCAGTCAGTGAAGGACAAATATCATATGATCTCACCCATTACGGGACAATAATGAGCAAAACTGACAACAAGCAAACAGAACCAAGTATATGAATACAATGAATAGGCCTTCAGTGGTCAGGGGGATGAGGGCTGGGGGGAGGGGGGAGGCAGAGGCAAGAAAGGGGAGCAGCTTAGACAAGAACCTAGTATAAAGGAACCATGGACATGGACAACAGGTGGGATTGACTTTGGGGGTAATGAGTGGGTTGGGAGGGGGACAGAGGGGAGCAAAAAGGGAATGGATGTAATACAACAACAATAAATTTTTTTAAAAATTAAAAAAAATATTTTTAATTGGGACAACTGTAATAGAATAACAATAAAATATTTAAATAAATAAATTTTAAGCATGCTAAATAAGAATCACTGTAGATCTCGATGATTAAAGGATTATATTGATATATCACTTTGCCAAAACTATGACAGATTACTGGAGTAGTTGTAACAAGAAACAAATTGCTGAAGAAGCTATTAACTATTTAGTATTTCCAGTCCATATGGAAATACTAATATTACATATTCATGAGGATATGATGGGTATATTTAATATGAGATTAATATTTCTTCTGTGGAATGTTTGAGGGGATTGTTTGTGTTGTATTTAGCATTTTGGTCAAATACTCATAAACACCAATGCCTTGTGAGTTAGTGCAATTAGGTCTTTCTTTTGATATATCTGCATTTAGAAGATTGTATTCCAGAACAATTTATTATGGTTATGAGAGCTATTTCAGAAGATTGCCTGACCCATCTAAGAAGAAGTATGTGGCCGTAGAATGGGAATGGACCGTTACTCAAGAGGCAGTCAGATGTTTAAAATTTTTCTAGGGTTTTATTAGGGGAGGGGTGGGATTTGGGCCCCATACTTGCCACCCAGAATTATCAAGATCCAAGGCCTTTTGAGCCAGACCCCAAACCTAGAGTCAGACTAAAAGAATTCGAATAAGGCTGCAAGCAGACATAAGAGGGCCAGGATCAAATAGGTGTATAGTACATGTGTGTGCATGTGTGTTCATGTATACAGCACCTGTTCCTCACTCTGCCACAGGGTGGAAAAGGTCAAAAGAGGTGACAACTAAACTACACCTTGAAAACTGACTAGCAGAATGTCTTATCCATAAGGGAAGAAAGGCATCCCATAAGAAAGGAGTAAGGAGGAGTGTAAAGGCACAACGGTTGAGAAAGCCCTCTTAGTTGGGTGATGTTCAAAGCGTCTGGATTACAACATGCAAGATGGAGAAGGTGATGGTGTAATGTGTATAAATTTGTGGTATTCCTCCTGTGAGAGCTGAATAATTCTGGAGGAGCATCCTCCAGAACTGCCTTAGAGATACTAGCTGGAGCATGTGGCCATTTAAGTTCAGGAAGGGTGATTTAGGAGAGCAGAATCGAATGTCAACCCAGGTTGTGACTCAGATTCTGGAAGTGACTGCCAGTATTCACATCCTAAGTATGCTCCTTTCCAGCTTTGTGACCTTAGGCATGTTACTTACTCATCTGTAAAATAGGAATTGTCACAGCATCTATCTTAAAGTTATTGTGAGATTAAATGAGTTCATTATGTGTAAAGTGTTTTGCATGAACATATCAGGATAAGCATTACCTAAATGCTTGGTAAATAAAATAGTGGTTTCAGCAATTAATGTACCAGCTCTTTACCAAGAAAACCTGTTCTGGATTCCAGGCCCAAAGGGTATCTTTTTTACAAAAGGATACTCAAAGGATCACTGACGTCTTTAACTCCAGAATCTTGACCCAATTACTTACTCTAGGGAAGAATTCCAATCTTAACCCAAGTAGTAATTAAATTGAGCCCTATGTAACAAACTATGGGATTCAACCCAAAGGTATCAGACTCTCCCACAGAAACTGAATGTGAGTCTCTTGGTTTGTTTTCATGAACAGATGAGAAGAAAGGCCACAGACAGATGATTCTCAAGCAAAGCCAAGAGATTGTTTCCCCAAAGGGATCTCTGAAAAGCAATTAGTTCTTTTTATAGGTTCTCCAGAAAGAAATACAAGGTTATTCAGAACATATTTAAATTTGCATAACCTAGATATTTTGGAGTAACTTATAATTACTGAGTTACGTGTCCAGGCTGCATGTAAAATAAATTGTTGTATATATATGAACAAATGAAAGGTGAACTGCAATAATGCTTATCACTGCAAGAACATTATAAATTTTACTGGAACACTCTGCTTTGCTCTCTGTCTTCAACTTAAGCCTGTGTGACATGCAGGTCATCAAACCTCATTAATTCAAGTGGAAATGTAGGATCAGGTGGGACAATTTGCTTGCTAAAATTAATTATTTTTAGATTTATATGGCTAACTACAACTACTAACCTCTACTCAAAATAATAAAAAAGAAAATATGCCAATCTTATTATCATAAAATAAACACATATACTTGCATTCAACAGACAAAACTGGATTTGAAATTCAATCATACTACTTAATATGTCAGAACCAACATTTATTAAAAATTGACCATTGTAATTAATAATTTTATAATTAAAACCTCTTACAAATGTTTACAACCTAGACATTTCTTTAAAATGTAAAATAATCTGAATATTTCAGAATATGTCTTGCATCACATCATTTCCCCTGCCTAAATATAACTTTGTCTATAAAAATAATGAGTGAGAAAACCTAGATAAAATATAATTTATATGTAACTTGGGCTGGATGGAAACTATGGAAGCCTATTACCTATACATGATATCTAGAAAATAAAAGTATGAGAAAATCTTTCATTTAGTTAAATAATAAAATTTTTGAAGAAAATAAAAAATAAAGTCAGGTCAATAAAAATGAAGACTCCTCTATAAGAGAGACAATCAAAGGGCTTCTGATGTCACAAATTATATAATCTTTCAGTGGGACTTCTAAAAGGTTCAGTTTAAATTTTTTAGAAGTTTGTCTCATGTTGGCATTACCACGTATGTCAAATGATCCAATTAAGGATGATCCATTATAGCTTAAAGAGTTTTGAGTTAAACACTTAGCATATCATGGCCTAAGATACTAAGAAAACACACAGCTCGATTTCATTTGATGTAACTCTGTAAGAAGAAATTATCCACAGAGCATTTGCTGCATTAAGACAAGCATGTATACAATGCCTTCAGAACTATTCAGATGCTTATGATCCCACTAGACCAAAGTCCATCTGTCTTAAGATTTTGAAAAGTTAGTCAATTCCTGTTATTCACATATGGGATTTGCATTGTAAACATGCCTAGAGAACTAAACTACATCTCTGTGTTTTCATGAAAACTTTCTACCACCAAGCCAACCCACTTTCCTGGTCCACATCCCCAAGAACTATTTATCTGTCTTAGGTGTTTCTCAAACTAACAATTTCAAGGTTTGAAGTATGGAGCATTGGAACTTTTCCCCTAGTTATCCTGCTTTCACATGTGCCCTCCCTCTGATAGTCAAGTGTCCTGGAAACACCTTCAGACTAAGTGGTGTCTGCATTCTTGGAAAGAAAGCTGATAGCTGTAAGTCACTGAGAATGTTCTGGACTCAAAACACTGAGCATGCCCTTAGAATGTTCTGCCACATGAGTTCCTGAAGTCTATTCAGAGTCAATAGTGCAAAAATATCCCCAGGGGATCTTGAACAAGTGCCATGTTGAGAAAGCAAAACATTTGATACTCAAGAGTGCAAAGCAAATTGTGCATGTCTTAAAGGTATTTAATACTTTAAGGAACTTGAGACAGCTTTCTTCTGTAAAGTACAGTTCTTTCACATTGGTCCTTTTTATTTCCTCTCTTACCAGGAATCACCAAACTCACTTAGGTAAATGGGGGAAAAAGCCAAGAACCACCAAAAGCCCAACTGGTTTGAGAGGAGTCAAGAGGGATCAGAGAAGGCTGTATGGAACAGGTAGTACATGAGCATTTAAGATTTTATGTGAGTGCAGGAAAGTGAAGAAGGCATTCTAAGTGGGTAATAGTAGGGTGAACAAATCATAAAGACAAGAGTTGCTGTGGAGCTTTCCAGAAACAGTGAGCACACCTCCTTCACTGTGTGTAAGATCTGTGTTAGGGATAATGAGGTCTGTTGGGGTCAGATAGTAAAGGCTCTTAAATATTAGCCTAAGAAGGTTGGAATTTATTGAATAGAAATTAGAAGTCATTAAAGGCTTTGAGGTCATGAAAACCACATTTTAGGAAGGCTGATCTGATGAGGATGTACAAAAGAGATTTGGGAAAGGATGAACCATGAAAAACTGGAAAATGGGAAATACCAGTATGACCTAAGCCAAACCTCTCTCTTTAGCTCATTATGTTGATTTAATCTCAGAGGGAGAAACCTAAGAAGGGGAAAAATGCACAACTTCTCTCATCCAATGCCACTCTCTCCCCACTACCCAGTGCTGTTTCAACCCATTCCCTTACAACAAGCACCTGGGAAGAATCCCAAGTCCAGCTCTGTGCTCCTCCTCTCTTATTCAATTACTGGAGACATATAATTAGATAAGGAAAAGCCTTTCCTTTTAAGGCGACTGGATTCTGCTTAGCTGATAAGGGCCCTTCGAGATTAGTAAATTTCCACCTGGGATATGGCCAACTAAATATATTTGAATTGCCCTGAATAAAAAGGCCTCAGTCTACAAAGGCTCTTAATCAAAGCCAGTAATCTTTCTGAGTATTCTTTCTGCTATTCCCAGTCCTATTGAAGTTTTCTTCCACCTGCCTGTTAAGTTTTACATCCAGAATGCTATCTGATGCCACATCAGACTTGCCAGTCTCATTCTAACCCTCTTTCCAGCAAGACCTGTGCTGACCTTGGGTGGCTTGACTTTGGTTAGTCTTTGTAAGCACTGTGGGGTTTCAGTGGCCATAGTGACTCTGACTCACTTTATACAGAGATGCTGTCACCTAAGAAAGTTGCAGCCATCCAGTCATAAGGTAAGAAGGTCTGAACCACATTAACAACAATGAAAGGATAAAGGAAGAATCAAATAAAGCATGCCTGATTTCTCCTATCAGAAAAGTAGAATTGATAAAAGAATGCAATAGAAGATAATATAGGTTTTGAGGAACTTTGTTCCTAGTACAGATTACAACTCAACAGTAGTTCTTTTTTTTCTTTTTAAGATTTTTATTTATTATTTTTTAGAGAGAAGGGCAGGGAGTGAGGAAGAAAGAGAGAGATATTAATGTATGGTTGCCTTTCACCAGCCTTCTGCTACAGACCTGGCTGGAGACCTGACTGGCTGGTTATGTGCCCTGACTTGGAATCAAACCAACGACCTTTGGGTTTACAGGCCGGCACCTATCCACTGAGCCACCAGCCAGGGCTCAACAGTAAATCAGTAAATCTTTTAAAGGAGAAAGGCTCATATAAAACAAAGAAAGATTTTAGTCTAAATGGATCTTATGCATTATTATTAGCCAAAAATCTTCCAAATTATTATCCATATTAATACCTTCATAAAAGCTTTTTCAAAATGTTCCCAAGTCTTACGTTCAAGGTCATGTCTGACCAGGATTTGTAAAGTACCATTCACCACATATCTCAGATCCAAGCCTGAGGTAATGTTTGTGTCAAGCCACATGTTACCATCTCTACTGCTCCCCCCGACCCAACTCAACCACATATGGCTTACTGCAGCATCTACTCCCTTTGTCAACCACTACTCACCCATCACCTACTCTCAACACAACAACCAGAGGGGGCCTTTGGAATCACTGAGCCATGTTCCATTTGTCCTTTGCTCAAAACTTTTCAGTGGTTTCCTCTTTTCACTTAGAGGAAAAAACTAAAGTTCCCTAAAGGGCCTGTAAGGCCCTACAGATTTGCCCCCACCTTATTCCCTCCATCTTCATCTTCTAATACCCTCCCCTTTGCTCTCTCTGCTTCAGTCCCAATGTCTGCTATTCTTTCAAAACTATCAGAATACTGTCCTTCCATAAGGCCTTTGTTTTAACTATTCCTCAGTCAAGAATGGTCTTCCCCAAAGTACCCCCATGACCATCTTCCCTCAACTGTCACCTTCTTAGAGGGGCCTCTCCTGACCATTCCACTTGAAAACTAGGCACAACACTCTTGCCCAGAACCCCCAGTGCTCCTGACACTGCTCTGTTTCTAACACTTATCACTTTGATGTGACATCTACTTATTTATTGTTTTCTATGATAAATATTGGTTTTATCACACTGGAATGTAAACTCAGTAAGAAGAGGGATCTTTCTTCTGTTTTATTCTTCAGTTCTAGTGCCTAGAACCATGCATGTCACCCAATAAATATTTGTTGAATGAGTATCAGTAAATAATAAGTGGATTTTTTATTGTCAACAAGAGTTTCCTATGTTCATGTCTTATCCAGAAAGAAAAATTTAAGGCCATAGGAACTGTGAGGCAGGCTACTGATACTGTTTTCCAAAACTTTGACCTGAGAGAACATATTGGGGTTCCTCATTTAGTCACAGCACAATCAAATATTTAAGATACCAAAATTATTCATTTTTTCCTTTCAACAAATCACTCATTTTTTCTGCATCTTTTCTCAGAAATCTTTGGATGAGAAGATTTTTGAATATACTCAACTTTACTGCTATTTAAAGATAAAAAGACATGTTTCTTGTGTTTAAGGAGAACACAGTCTAGGTAGGAAGACTGGAAAGTGATTACATCTGACTAGATATATGTAAAGAGCTATCTTCCCAGAGGAGGAACATTTGAACTCAGTCTTTCAGATAAGAATAAGTTTGGCAAGTGGAATATGAAAGGAGAAAACTTCAAATAGAGGAACGAGAAAGAATTAAGGCATGGAGGCATAAAGGGGCAGGAAACCACTTCAAAGTCTTCTAAGCCACTTTTCTGTGCTAATTCCCATGGAGATAAATGAGTTTTGAAAAATATTTTTAAATGAACAGATATAAAGAATATTGTAATTATTTCACTTTTGGAAGCTGAATTGTAAATCTGTATCTTATTCCTTAGATATCAAAAACAATTTAGGATACTCAAGGCATTTTCTTTTTGGTTGACCATGAAGAAACTTAATACCAAAATACTGTTTGCTCCTGAATGAACAGGTTATGACATTGGAAACTCCTTCTCCCTACTTTTGCTAATTCATCAAATCCTATATGAGTTAATATGAGTTAGTTTCACTAACCTCATGGTCTCTGTGGGGTAAAAATGGAGTGCAAAGGAAGAGTGAAAATGCCAAAGAGAAATCTAATAACTGCTTAACACATTTTTCCTACTATTCTACTATTCCTTTTTTTTTTTTTTTAATTTTATTGTTGTTGTATTACATCCATCCCCTTTTTGCTCCCCTCTGTCCCCCTTATTCTACTAGTCTATTCCCTCTCTATAGTGGTTTGTAATTTTGGTAGATTTTGGATTCTTTTGAAAATTGACAAAAGTCGTGGACTTTCATTTCAAAAAATTGTACATGTGTACCATTGGTCAAAGTTTAATCCAAAGGACAGAATCCACTTGGGACTTGTAGTTTTTAGCTTTCTATCCATTATAGTCTGGGAAGGCACAATAGAAGGAGAGAAGGATAGAAAAAAGAAAGAAACAAACAAACAACTATAACAAAGGAGCAAACAGAAAGCAAATGTCCCCACACATATGTAAAAATGCCCATGGGCTCCAGAATCAAAACTTCCCCCCCAAAAAAGAGATGCTTAAAAATAAATTAAGTTGGGGTGAGAGAAAAAATGGAGAACAAAGCACTCTGCATTGAGCACCAAAGAAAACCAGAATGTAGCTATTCTTTCATGTCAACCTTTCCAATTTACAAGCCACTCTGCAAAGCCTGAATTACAAAACTATCAGGAGACTTCAAAGGCAGAGGATACAGTCATATCACTTAAACTTCTTCATCAGAAAAATGGGTATAATAATAAAAATCCTACCCTAGCCACTTCCTGGCATTGCTGTGAAAATCACAAGAGCACATGTGAAAAGAGTTCATAAGTTCTCAAGTGCTTACAAACAGTGACTATTATTAATATATATATATATAGATCTTGTTTAAGGAATTGATAGTTAATTTAATAACCCACTTGAAAGGGAAAGTTCTTACCTACTGAAGTACTCTAATCAAATAGTAAAGAATGCCTAATAAAATCAGGAGCTTCAATATAAGCCCCTAAATATTTTCTGATTGACCAAGTAGCATTTCCACTAACAGATATCTATTAAACACAGATGAACCAGCAATATTATTATTGAACAAATATTTATAGATGTGCCAGGTGTGCCCAAAGATTAGGCAAAGGAAACAAGAGCAGGACCTGAAGTTCAGCTTCCATGAGGTCCCACCAGAATTCATCACCCTCCCCTCTGCCAAAATTTTCCTTCACTGTTTTTTGTAGTAATCCTTTTTAGTCTTAGCATGTTTTTTGCCTTAAGGCTTATGTTACTTAGCATTAATACAGTTAGACTATATTAGTTTTCATTAGTTTTTAGCTGATATATCTTTCTCTACCCATTAATTTTCAATTGCTGTATCCCTGTATTTTAGATATATCCCTTATAAATTATATACAGTTAGCCTGGTATTTTCATTTTGGTCTTTTAACTATAAAGATTTTAACCTATTTGTATAATCTCTGGATAATAAGTGGTAAGTTTAATGTAATTATATCTATTGTGCTTGTTTGCCATTTTATTGTTTGGTTTCTTTACATCTTTTTTCTACTTTTTTTTCATGTCCTGCTTTTTATTGGCTTTATTATTTTATTTATTCCTTTTCTCTACTTTATTTACTTGGAAGTTATGTTTTATTTCTATTCTTTTTGTTCTTGGTGTTTTAGTATTTTCACAAGATGTCCCCATTTCTGGATACACAAAATAGGACAGGTAAGTTGGGACTATGGGAATGGTATCTAGGCAAAGTATGAGGGCAGAAGTGAGGTACTTCACATCCAAGCCTAGCCAGTCTCATGCTATGTGATGCTGCACTCACTTCCTCTTTCACAGTGTGTGTAGAAGTGAGGTGCTATAGGTAATGGTGTCCAAAATAGGAGAAGCCTGGATTGCTGAATCATCACTTCTAATACTGTCACCCTGTCAGGGTTTATTCATTACCTCAGCATACTAAAAAGCATGTTTAAGGTCCAAAGATAATCAGCATATCTAACCTTAGATGATCTTGGAATGATTTAAGTCCAGACACCCCCTCCCTATTTTATATATTATGATTGTGCAGTAATTTCATTCCATCTTGATTTTGCTACCCTCAAATTCATTGCCATTGTTATTGTTTTATTCAGTTAATGCTTATTCATATTTAGCCACATAATTATTATTCTTTCTTACATATCACTGCTTTCTTCTGGGTTCAATTTCTTCCTGAGGTAAATTTATACTGATTTTTTTTTTTTTAAGATTTTATTCCATTATTTTTAGAAAGAGGGGAAGGGAGAGAGGCAGGGAGGGAGAGAGACATCAATGCATGGTTGCTTTTCACCTGCCTCCAGCCACAGACCTGATTGGAGACCTGGTTTGCAACCTTGTTATGTGCCCTGGCTGGGGAATCGAACCTGTGACCTTTGGGTTCACAGGCCAGTGCCTTAACCACTGTGCTATCAGCCAGGGCCTATACTGATTTTTTTAATCAAGAGTTTTGTAGGTGGTAAACTACTTAATCTTTATTTCTAAATGTCTTATTTTACCTTGCCTCTTGAGATACAGCTTAACTGAGCATAGAGTTTTTGCTAACCATTATTTTTTTCCTCAGCAGTTTGAAAATATAATTCCAGTATATTCTGGTATCTATTTTTTGCTTGATAAATATTCTGTCAGTTTAATAGTTATTCTTTTGTAGATGAGCTATATCTTTATCTCTGGTATCTGTTAAGAGCTTCTCTGCCTGCCTTTGGTGTTTTGAAATTTCATGAGGGTGTGTTTGGGTGTGGATTTATTTTATTTATTCAGCTCAGAACACATTGAAATTTCTAATGTGAAGATTGTTGTGTTTAATGATTTTTTTAAAGTTTCAATCACCAAGTCTTTAAATATTTCCATTCCCCTTTTTTCTCTTATTTCATTCTGAAACTTCTACTAGATGTATGTTGGGCCCTCTAATTCTGTCCTTTCCATCTCTAAACTTCTCTTTACTATATTTCTGTCTCAGTATTTTTGTGTTGTATTCTTTAAAAAAAAATTAATTTCTAGAGCAAGAGAGAAAGATTTGTTGTTCTACTTGTTTATAGATTTATTGGTTGATTCTTATTTGTGCCCTAAGTATGGATCAAACCCACAATCTTAGCATAATAGGATGATGCCCTAACAAACTGAACTACCTGGCCGGGGGCCTTATGCTGTATTCTTGATAATCTCCTTAGAATAATTTTTACTGAGCCCTGGCTGGTGGCACAGTGGATAAGGTGCCAGCCTGCAAACCCAAAGGTCACTGGTTCGATTCCCAGCCAAGGCACATGACCAGGTTGCAAGCCAGGTCTCCAGCCAGATCTGTAGCTGGAGGCAGGTGAAAGGCAACCATACATTGATGCTTCCCTCCCTCTCTTCCTCTCTCCCTTCCCCTCTCTCTGAAAAATAATAAATAAAATCTTTTTTAAAAAAGAATAATCTTTACTAAGTCTCTATCTATTCACTAGTCCTATGTAACTCTACTTGGACTTTATCTTACTCACTGGGATTTTTATTTTAATATAAAATTTTTATATAAAATTTTTTTCATTATTTTTTTTTAATTTCTAGAAATTCTATTTGGTTCTTTGCCATATATATCTGAACAATTTTTATATTCTTATTCTCATTTTGATACTTAATGTCTTACTTTATACCTTTAATCACGTTTTAGTCACTGTCCATTCCGTTATCTGACGTGCCTGGAGCCTAAGCCCATTGTTTATCTTCTTTGATGACTTCTTAAGGATGGACTATTTTCAACAGGTTTGAGTCCCAATTCCATAATTAAATATGCACATTATTTTAGGTGAATTACATAATTCAGTTTCCTAGTCTATAAAATAAAATCTAGGATTGAAGCACCTGTCTCAGAGTATTATTGCAAGTATTAAATGATGTAATATGTATAAAGCTTTTATCATATCTACTCTGCTCCAGAAACATAACTTTTGTTACTAGCATTTAGCTCTAGTGCCTATAACAATGCCTTACAGTTACTGTTCAGTGAATATTTGATAAGAAAGCAAAAATGTAGATGAGAAATTAAAAATTAACCTAGTTATGGAAAATTTTACTATACAATTATCCAAATAATATTGCTTTTTGGACTATAAATGGCTAACTTAGAAATATCTCATTCATTCATTCATTCATTCATTCTGTATACAAGAATAGCCACTGTTCTAGTAATGAGATGCATGATAATGAATAATACAAAGTTCCAGCCCTCATGGAATTTGCATTCCAGTGAGAAGGAACTAATAACAAATAAATCATCTATTAGAAAGATGATGATCATAGGAAGGAAAAACGGAAGGAAGAAAGGAAGGGAGGGAGGAAGAAAGGGAAGGAAGGGAATGAAATGGATCATAATTAAGGTTTAATCAGGGAATCAAACTAAAGTGATGTGTTGGGAAGTAGGTTAATACTTTACATTGAGTGGACTTACTCTTTAGTGACAATGAGCTGAAAACTGTAGGGTAAAAGGGAACCAGCCATTACAAGATATGAATATGAGCATCTAGGCCAATGGAACAATGAATGCAAAGGCTCTTAAGGAACAGGCTTCATTCACTCTTTCAAAAAGCACACAGGATCATGTGTTTACAATGCAGTCAGATTAGGAGGAGGATGTTCTGAGTTAAATTTCGAGAAGCAGACATGGGCCAGATCATTAGGGCTGTGTAAACCAGGATAAGGAGTCTTGAGTTTATTCTACCAGTGCTGGGAAGCCATTGGAGAGTTGCTGTGGGTTTTTTTGTGTTTTTGTTTTTGTTTTTGTTGTTTTTTGGGTTTTTTTAGAGTTTTGAACAAGAAAATGTCATCAGCTGAGTTTCATTTTGAAATACCGCTTGTTGATGGATGTTTTGATGAACTGTTTGAAAAGATGCAGTAAAAAATGAAAGGTGAAAAAGGAAAAAAAAATGAAAGGTGAGCAGCTGCATACTTTCTGTATAATCTTCAAATTATTGAAAACTGCTGTTGCAAAAACAAACAAACAAATAAACAAAACAAAAAGAAAAAAACTGCAGTTGTCACGACCATCACTTATCACCACAACCGCCAATGTGCCTACACACAAAGCTCTGGTCTCATATGGCCATCTGGTGGCCAATATAGGAACTGTTTGATTCTACACCCTCTGAAAACACCCAGATGCTAGAAAATCCTCGAAATCTTCTCACTTCTTGATCTCTAATCAAATTTTTCCAGGTCCCACTTTTAAAAGTATCTGTTATTCTATTTAGGTATTTTCTTTTTGTTTCTGTGAATATGACAGCAATCACCTAGCTCTTTTATTTCTTTACATTGTCAACTAAACAGTCTGGACTAGATTCAAATGGACTAGTTTGCAATCTTATTAGTGAAATTTATTAGTAATCATATGATTCATGGAAAAATAAGTATCAAGTTATTCTTGTTCTTACAAACCACTTACAAACAATTCTAGAACGTATCTAAGGGGTATATAAGATAACATGATTTTACTTAACCAAGGAGATTGGAAATTAATCTCCTATATATATTTTTATTTCAGAATGTGATCCTAGATGTGTAATCATAACATCTGGAACAGCTGGCATATGCTGAAAGAAGTTTAGAATTTTTTTCTTTACTTAAGAAAATAGCAATGTTAAAAATAACGCTTTGTTTCAAATGAGAAGTCTGTAACTGGCAGAATATATATACATTCTCATGCACACACACACACTGGCTATTTCAACAGTACAATGGTCAAATCAGAAAACTCAATTTTTTTCTTGGCTACTACAAAGAAGCTCTTTTACGTTATTTTTAAAATATGACCCCAGGGCTACCGATCCTCTTTGAGAGGATTTTCCATTTGCAATAATGTGACTAATTGCAAGGATGTAAGGATAACCTACTTCGCTACACTGACATTCTCCTGTCACTCAAATTAAAGATCTTAAAAGCAATGCTCACTCAACTTCATTCAGAAAACTTTGACACATTTATTATAGCAAGACTGAAAATTTTAGTTGCTGAACATACAGATCTCCTGCTGTTTCTAAGTACAGTTAAAGCAGTGAATATTTACCCTAGACGTAATTAGATTGACTCCTACTTTAGGGATAGTTTTAGTCCATCCACATAAAAGTAAGATCTGGATAAGAGATAGCAAAATTCATCTTTCTTGGAAATTAATTAAAGTGTGATTTTTTAATAGTTGTTAATGGACTATAATAAGACAGGCCTGTTGAAAACCACTGTGCTCTTGGTAATGATCTTATTTTTCCCATTCGAAACTTAAGGCAGAATTATCTCAAAATACCTCCTCTCATGGGCATACTCTACACAAAATGAGTTAGGGGTCTTAGCCTTTTTCTTAGTAGAGAATTGTCACATAATCTTTCACCACCATCAGCAGCAATTAGCACTAATTGGTACCCTGGGCAGCAATCGAATAGAAAGGTCAGTGATGGAGTGAGCAAGCAGAACAAATTACCCTTTAGCCTCTGAAAGTGAACTTACTGGTTCAATGTGAAGCTACTCTGCTCCTGCTATCTTTGCTGGACATAGAAGGTGGATTAAGAAGGAATTTACTCTCTAAGACTATCAAACAAGAGTATTGGGGAAGTTCAATTCACTGAGTGGGCCAAACAAAGTTGCTGAGTTATGACATTGAACAGCCATAAATAGGTCTCCCCATCTTCACTCCATCTTACCTCACCCTTTCCTACCTCTCCTTCTCACTGTCAGTTTCTTCCTATAATATTGAAAATCTAATCAAGGTAAGTGATATGTCAGCATTTTTGTCTCCCTTGCCATAAAGCCCACAATGTTTATACTTATTACTGTGTAATCAGATCACTCAGTGGCTGGGGAAAGATGTCATTTGTCTTAGCTTTGCTTCTCTATATATTAATCTTACTAACCTCATGAGAAATGAGGGGGTTGTGTGAAATAAGTAAAATAAGACCCATGCAAAACTTATTATTGTAGAATATTAATTCTACTTAGTGCCCATGTGTTTGTCATTGTAACATCTTTGCCTTCACTACTTTGAATCGGTGGTTTGAGAAATCCTTGAGGGAACTGACAGGGAACAGTTAAATAATCCCTTCCTTTGCTACAAGGAGCCACCACATGACTTGGCATCACTCACAACAGAAGGGAAAAAAAATTGTTGGCATTCTGCCACCTTATAAACTTGCTCCTCCCTTTCACTTAGATGCCAGCACTTTTCTGAAAGTTGAGCAGAGAGAAACAGAAAAGGAAGTGGGCATTGGATACACAAAATCATAACAAATAAACTAGAACATCTAAGACCAGTAAGATTTAAACTAAACAAAACCTATTCACTTTCCACCTTTGCATTACTTAGAAAATATTTTCTGTGTGAGTTTTTAAGCATTCACTTGAGAGAAAAGAACTAAGAGATGGTTGACCTAGAAATAATTCAGCCTTGCAAAGATGCCTGAGCGCAGACATTAGCCAAAGCCAAGAGGGAGCTTTCAGGACCATTTATAGCTAGATCAATATGTCAACTGGTGCAGCCCTTCTCTTATTCACATTTTTGTTGGAATTTAAAGATTAGCCCAGAAACAAAACTGCCAGAAGTGTGTAAGAAGATAAATTTGTTCTGCTTAGTCTTCATTTCCCTTCCCAGAAAAAATTCAAATGAAGGCAATAAGGTATCTGGCCTGGACATCTTTTTATTCTTAATGATTGGCAAAACACTTGACAATTGCAAATGTTTAACACTGTTTGCAATATGACAAAAGATAAATAACTGAATGGTCATTTACAGACTAGAAAGGAATAGAACTTTTAGCAACTAATTGAGTTCACTCCATGCAGCTGAACTGATGCTCTTGGATAAAGTCCAAAATTAGAGTGCCTGGAGCCAAAGAAAAAAAGTGTAACACTAGCTAAGGAGGTGACATTCTTTTATTTACTCAAATCAGCAAACATTTATTGACACCTATGTTGTGTCAGACCCTGCACTAGGCACATGGGCATAAAAATAGAAAACATAGACTCTCTCTCCTCTAGAGTTCAAGTTTAGTAGAGTGCAGAGATAAAAACAAATAATGACAAAACAATGTGAAATCACTGTCCAGGCTACATCAGGAGATAGGGATATTTGGGGTAGATCATTGTAGATTGAATAGGAATCAAAAATGGGAACAAGGTTCCAGGCTGAGAGAGCAGGCAGAAAAGCAAAGAATGTCTACAGAGGGAACATCACAACCTTGCAAAAGAGTTGAGTAATTGAGTAACAGCTTTATAAGAGAAACCAAATGGAATAGAGAAGCAAGAAGGCAGAAAAGCTGGATGGAGAGGGAAAGAAATGTAATAAACTAAGAAAACATGGGTAAGAAAGTTTGACAAGAGTCTTCCTATCTGCCATCTAGAAAAGGCACCAAGAAAGAATTTTAAATAGGAGAGTGACCTAACTGGATAAACTGGAAAACAATGTACCTAATCTGGTCAGCTTAGTCAGTGTCCCTTTTGTTCCTTATTCACTACTGTGTGTCCTTCCAGAAGCACTCAATGACTAAAGGCAGAGAGATCCTACGGGATTCTGTTTAAAAAAAAAAAAGGTGGGGGGGCGTGGGGGAAGGAGTTAGAGTAGATGAAAAGTAAAGTCAGGGAGACTGAAGGATTTTTTTTTCCGATGTATGGTTGCCTTTCACCTGTCTCCAGCTCCAGACCTGGCTGGAGACCTGGCAACCTGGTCGTGTAATCTGACTGGGAATTGAACAAGCAACCTTTGAGTTCACAGGCCAGCCCCTATCCACCGAGTCACCTGCCAGGACCTCAATGGATATTTTAAGGGTAATATTTAAAATATAAAATTAATAAGTCTTGAGAGAGAAGATGGACTTGAAAATAACTGAAGTTTCTAGCAACTGAAGGCTTATTAGGGGAAAACTAGAACCTCTTTTTAATTTCAGAAAAGAGGTACCTTGTCCTCAAAATTTTCATTGTCATTGAACTATTGTATGCATAAAGACATAAGCAAATGGCATGTTTTCTGTCTATTCCAGAAAATAGAAATACTTTAATTCAGATGTGTCTCACAGAGATCAAGAAAGATGTTATCTTCAAATATTATAACTTAAGGCCCTGGCTGGTGGCACAATGGATAAAGCACTGGCCTGTGAACCCAAAGGTCGCTGGTTAGATTCCCAGCCAGAGTACATAACCAGGTTGCAAGCCAGGTCTCCAGGCAGGTCTATAGCTGGAGGCAGGTGAAAAGCAACCATACATTGATATCTCTCTCCCTCTCTGCCTTTCTCCTTAACCCTCTCTCTAAAAATAATAAATAAAAATCTTTAAAATATATATTATAATTTAGCAAAGGTATAGTTCAGGTTTTCCTGTGTCTATGATGTATAAGAAAGCAAATGTGACTTTTGGAATTAAGGATGAAAATACATTTCAATGATAAAGCTCCATGTTCATTTCTTCCTAAACTCCCTGATCTTAAATGCAAATGCAATTTTATCTCACTTAAGAAAGGTGTGGCCCTGGCTGGTAACACAGTGGATAAGGCACCTGCCTGAGAAAACCAAAGATCGCTGGTTCGATTCCCCAGCCAGGGCACATACCCAGGTTACAAGCCAGGTGTCCAGCCAGGTCCGTAGCTGGAGGCTGGTGAAAGGCAACCACACATGGATGCTTCTCTCCCTCTCTGCTTCTCTCCCTTCCCCTTTCTCTAAAAATAATAAATAAAATATTTTTTAAAAAAGAAGAAGAGGGTGATTGAAAAGTGTGATTACTTCTGATTGAAGTAAGCGTTCAAAAACCTGTGCAACCACTCAAAGTCCAGAAACAATGAACAAGTTTCTTCTTTCTTTCTGCTGTGTAGCATTCCATTGTGTAAACGAACCAGAGTTTTTTGATCCAATCATCTTCTGATGGGCACTTAAGCTGTTTCCAGCACTTGACTATTGTAAATAGCGCTGCTATGAACATAGGGGTACATAGGTTCTTATGAATTGGTGTTTCAGGGTTCTTCTGGTATAGTCCTAGTAGTGGAATTGCTGGGTCAAAAGGCAGTTTTATTTTCAGTTTTTAAGAAAACTCCATATTGTTTTCCATAGTGGCTGCACCAGCCTGCATTCCTATCAACAATGCACGAGGGTTTCCTTTTCCCCACATCCTCAGCAAAATTTGTTGTTTGTTGATTCACTGATGATGGCCATTCTGACAGGTGTGAGGTGGTATCTCATTGTGGTTTTAATTTGCATCTCTCTGATGGCTAGTGACGGTGATCATTCTTTCATATGTCTTTGGGCCCTTTGCATGTCTTCCTCAGACAGTTGTCTGTTCAGGTCCTTTGCCCACTTTTCATTTGGGATGTCTGTCTCCCTGGTGTTGAGTTGCATTAGTTCTTTATATATTTTGGGTATCAGACCCTTGTCTGAGGTATCGTTGGCAATTATGTTTACCCATACAGTTGGTTCCCTTTTAATTCTGTTGGTATTTTCTTTAGCTGAACAGAAACTTTTCTTTCTTTCTTTTTTTTCTCTTTTCTCTTTTTTTTTCTTCAATATTCTTTTTTTTTTAATTTTATTGTTGTTGTATTACATCCATCCCCTTTTTGCTCCCCTCTGTCCCCCTCCCCATCCACCCATTCCCCCCAAAGTCAATCCCACCTGTTGTCCATGTCCATGGTTCCTTTATACTAGGTTCTTGTCTAAACTGCTCCCCTTCCTTGCCTCTGCCTCCCCCCTCCCCCCAACCCCCTTCCCCCTGACACTGAAGGCCTATTCACTGTATTCATATATTTG
>PVIW01015780.1:0-18664 GCA_004026585.1 Noctilio leporinus | reverse complement strand
GGTTGCAGGCCTTTGTTTCCCATGACTTGAAATACTTTTTGCCATTCCCTTCTGGCTTGAATTGTTTCTGTTGAATAATCATTTGATAGCCTTATTGGAGCCCCTTTGTATGTTATTTGTCTTTTCTCTCTTGATGCTTTTAGGATTCTCTCTTTGTCTTTGAAATTCGCCATTTTAATAATAATGTGCCTTGGTGTTGATCTGTTTGGGTTGGTCTTCAATTGGACCCTCTGTGCTTCCTGAACTGGATTAATGTTTTCATTCATCATGTTAGGGAAATTTTCTATCATGACTTTTTTAAACAAGTTTTCCATTCCTTGTTTCTCTTCTCCTTCTGGTACCCCTATGATACGGATGTTGTTACATTTCATGTTGTCCTGCATCTCTCTTAACCTGTCTTCGGTCTTATTCAGCCTTTTTTTATTCTCTTGTACTGTCTTGGAGTATTTGTCTACATTATCCTCCAACTCGCTGATCTGGTCCTCTGCTTCCTCTAGCCTACCGTTGATTCCTTCTACTGTATTCTTCAATTCAGAAATTGTATTCTTCATTTCCTCCTGGCACTTATTGATAGTTTCCATGTCCTTTTTCATGCTGTTGTAGTTCTCAGTAAGTTCCTTGTAACTTCCCTGGAGTTCTTTGTAGTTCTCCTGGAGTTGTTTATTGTTGTCTTTGATGTGGCTGAGCTCATTGAGCTTCTCTATCATCATTGTTTTGAATTCCTTATTTGATATTTCAAGTGCCTCTGTTTCATTTTGTGGTCTTTCTGGGGATTCTTCCTTTCCTTTTGGTGATGGACTGATTCTTTTTTCCCCCATTTTGGGTATCTGTTGTTTCTTGCTTTTTATTTATTTATTTTTGTTTTTTCCTTGGATCAACCTGCTTTGCTTCCTTGCCTCTTTGAGCAACCTTCTGTGATAGGAGGAGATTTGTGGAGTTCAATGTTGCAGTCTCCCAGATTTTCTCCACTTATTGTTCTTGGTGTGTCCTTTATTCGGGCTGTCTGGTTGTATTCTGGACCTGTGGGAATTATCAACATCTGTATCTTCCAACATTGCCACAGTGAACAACTTCAGAGACATGAAGATGAGGGGCACGGGGAGAAGAGGCAACTCAAGAATCCCGAATTCAAAGTTCCCAAGCTCCCTCACCTCTGGCACAGATGCAGCACCCCAGCTGCAGGCTGTATGTACTTTCTTATTCATTGATATTTAGTGCCTAGTATCCAGGTTTCCTTTTTTCTATGTTTTTATAATTACCTTTTTTATGAAGGCTGTATAATGATATCTAATTATATAAAATCCTGCAACTTACTTAAGTAAATTAAATTATGTTTTTAGATTTAATGATAATATATTATTTTTCTTATTTTTTATTTTTTTTAACCTTAAAATCTGGCTGGCGGTTCAGCGGATAGGAGCCAACTTGCAAGCCCAAAGGTCGCTGTTTCATTTCTCCAGTCAAGGAACATAATCAGGTTGCAAGCCAGGTCTCCAGCCAGGTCTCCAGCCAGGTCCCTAGCTGGAGGCAGATGGAAGGCAACCATACATTTATGCTTCTCTCCCTTTTTTCCTCCCTCCCTGCTCTTCTCTCTAAAAGTAATAAATAAAATCTTTTTAAAAAATCTAGGGAAGTACAATTAAATCTAAAAAATTCTTAATCTCATTATAGTAAGAGAATTTTTTTGGCCATTTTCCCATCACTTTAGAATTTTATAACAATGAACAAATTGTCCTTTTAAGAGGTCCTTCCATTGTCCCTGAAAAAGGGCTTAGGAAAGATAGAACATATCTAGGATTATCACCTGTACATTGATTTTAAAAGTCTAACTTGAAATTAACTCTAAATTTAATGTAAAAGAATTTAAAAATCATTGAAAAAAATTGAAAGTAAAATTTATGTGTAATAATTTTTATGATCTTTTGTCTTGTCTACTCATGTTTCACTGAAAACTCATCTGGGTGTATGTGTGAAGAAACAGAAATTATTTATACAGTTACAGGGGGTTGCTTATATGTATGCACACTCATACTGAGTTCGTGCATTATTTCAGCAATGGGAAAAGAGTGAGCTCAAGTCATATCTAATTAAAAATGAAATTCCCCAAAGAAATATGGATAGTATTAAATTCTAGTTTTCATAAGTGGAATGAAAATTAAATAACTAAATTAGTATATACACTCTGGAGTTTAGCCATAAAAATAATTGATTTTTTTATTACTTTAGTAATTAGTCTTTAGTAACTGACCCACTCTCTCTGCTGAGCATATACTTGAAATTTTTATTTTTTATAGTGAATTTGTGTAGTTTTATGTAAATATAGTACTCCTCATCTAATCAACTCAATTAATATATTAATGTTGAGGGAAATTTTGGCAGATTCCAGGACCTGTATGAATTATGTGCACAGGGCTTTTTGGTAGGCATCAGTGTGAATCCCTTTAAACACTAGAGAAGAGTTTGTACTTTTCTCTACCATTATGATAAGAACTGTACTGAATCATATTTTCTATTTGTGTGCTCTGCTCTCTTAAGATGTCAGTCATCTTTGGTCAATGTTTATGTTAGGGGTACCATTCTTATTGGTTTGTAACTCCTACCCATAAGAACAATATCTTTTACCCAA
Organism: Noctilio leporinus; assembly: GCA_004026585.1. Taxonomy (NCBI): domain Eukaryota; kingdom Metazoa; phylum Chordata; class Mammalia; order Chiroptera; family Noctilionidae; genus Noctilio; species Noctilio leporinus. The sequence goes on along the minus strand of PVIW01015780.1, from coordinate 16,038 downwards.
TAGCATTATCCTGAGTTTCTCATCCTCAGCACTGTTGATAGTTTGGACTGGATAATACTTTGTTTCAAGTGTCAGGAATGAGGGAAAGAGGAATGTCTTATACATTATTGGACATTTGGCAGTCTCTGACTTTTATTTATTAGTTACCAGCAACACTTCCTCACGGCCAGCTGTGACCAATAGAAATGTCTCTAGATAATGCCAAATGACCCTGGTGTGGTTGTGTGGAATTGGCAACATTGGATCAGTTGAGAATCATTGTCCTATGTATTACTATTACTTTCTACTATCTCTAGACTTACTTATATGTTTTCTAAAGATTAGATTGGGGGTAATTTAAATTTGACTTTTGGGGCCAGGTCAAGCTAAATTTATAAGCAGAATTTTATTATTTTATATAACATTTTATTTAAAATTTTAAAATGTCAATCTACTTTCCTATTCTTGAGTCCCACTTCTAAAAAACACAATGTCAAATTCTTTCAGCTTTTTCTTTGAGTATTTCCCTTCATAGATCCAAAATCAGAAGAGGGCTGCTTCATGGGAAAGAACTGAAAATATATGGCTATCGTTTATTAGCTGTAGTGGAGCAGTGAGATCTAACAAATGTTAGAGGCTGGAAAGCTGTCATCCTTGTTATGCTAGGAAATAATATTTAATAAAACCAGTGCATGGAGCATATTGAAAGCAGATAGACAATGGGCTACATAAGATCAAAGAGATCTTAATAATGTTGTTATTTCTTAATATTTTTACATAAAGAAGTAATATAACTAAGTCTATTTGAAAAGTTCTTTCTGCATACAGCTTATAAGTTGACTGAAAGTTGGATAGTTTAGGTCTCAAATATTGAAAGAAAAAAACCAACTGATTCTGTTTTATTAAATATAACAAGCATATTTCTTAGCCAGAAATATGTGCCAATATAGTTCAAAGATCACATAATGGAGCTGACTTTTTATACAAGCCTATTATTTCCCAAAAGAAGGCAAAGGGTTGAACTCAGAGGCTAGTAAATAAAGATCTGAGTCATAATATTTCTGAGCTATATCCAGGGAGAAGATTGTTTTTGAATATTCCATTATACTGTAGAACTGATCAGAAGTAAAGTGACTGAATACCCATTATTTGTGAGGCAATTAGATTTCCAGAGAAACAACAAGCTTCATTTACAGAAGCTCACCTCTCAAACAACTTCTAAAGCCCACATTTCACAAGCAGAAAGAAACACTGCAATGTCAACTATCTGATGTTGCTCTGGAGTTGCTGTTACATAGACTAATAAAGGAAGTTTCTTCACTGACAAGGATGGTTCTTTTGTAATTTCTGGCTAGCTGGATTGAGTATGCTATAGAAAACCTATTCTTCCACTTTCCAAATGAGACATTTAATTTCTACAAATTTATTTCTACTTTACCCTGTATAGTGGACACATAGATTGATGTCTTATTTTTAAGGACACTGGTTCATGAGAAGCCATATATAGATTTAAAGGTAGGAATTTGTATCATACTGGGGCTCTGGATTTTGTTCTCGATGTATCATTATGATTGAATTTAGGAGTTGCTTTTCTTGGCAAGGGAGTTTGCACAGGTAATGAATATCCAAAAGAAAAAACAGACAGGTTTCCAACTGCCTCTCCATGTGCCTTTCCCACTTATATTTAGTATTAAAATTTTCAGGACTCAGGAAGATACATAGCCACTAGAAAAAAAACAACAACAGAAACAAAACAAAACAAAAAACTATTTGCTAGCTTCCCTTGCAGCTGTGTTTGTCCCCATACGGTTAACTTTGATGTGTACAATTTCTTGAAGGAAATATTCATGACCTTTGTTTTTTCTTTCCCTGATTTCCACTATCTCAGTATAGATAAGCTAGGGTGTCATCTGATGTAAGACAGATGTTGAAAATTCTATGGACAGAGGGCACTAAATATAAGGAGCTTGAGACATTGCTAATTTTTATGAACAAGTTATCATATCATTTCGGACTTTTATGTGAGAGAGTAATTATTTTCCTCTTAGGTGAATCAATTTTAGTTTTTATCTCTATCATATGCAGCTAAACCTTTATCCTAATTAAATATTTGTCATATGAGAAGATTTCTTATATAATCTTTGAGTATCCATATTTAAGGGTGAGGTACTAAAAAGTTAAGTGGCAGCTCTTTCTTTGGGGCAACCAAATATCAATAGTTGCACTTTTAATCAAGTAAATCATTTTACTCAAAGAGGAGTCTTAAATCATTTGTCTACATTACTACATGGGCTGTCAGTTAAGAAACTAGGCAATCAGCATTTCTGGAGTGTGTTGAAATAATTTTGCTGGGAAGAGGAATGTTCACTTTTTTTAAAGCGTTATTTCACATAATCTTTTCATTTTGATCAAGTGTACTCTCCAACTTCTCCCTTTCAGATAAACTTGATAGTCCCCATTACAAAAACTCTCATTCAATTTCTACAGTTAGTACTCTTTCTTGACTTTTGAAAAATAAGTCTTTGAACTGCTATAGGGATTTGAAGAAGTTCACATAATCTTTCTGTTTTCAACCAAATCCATTACATGTACTACATTCAAGGTGCCTGGTGCCTCTAACTCATGAATTCACTTTAGAGTTCTATGATAGGTTCATGTTTTGTTATCTTTTCACTTTACTAGAAACTCATAACAGATGTACCACTCAGAGTTCAATCATAGAAGTAGAACAGCAAAGAGATTATGTATGTTAGATGTTTTAAAATATTTTCCCAGAAATTTGACCTTCCACTAATGTGAGAACTAGGTAAGCAGTATCTCCAGGGTTATTATACTTGTGTTTGGTGCTATAGTTTGAAGTTCACAAGAAAAACAGTTATTGAGAGAAAAATGAATGCACAGTAAGATAAAGAATAGCTAGAATATTTAATAATGAGCTGGAGTCTATGAGAAAGGACTGAAACTTGAACCAGTTTGTGTTACTCTACAAAGATTCTTGGTTTTGCATCTCATGATAAAACTTGAATTTCATAGGTGAGGCTGTCAGGAAGTAAAGAAGAGGGACAGAGCAAGGACATGTTGAAAATCAGAGCACAAGGTGATTCTCACATGGACAATCAACAAATTGTTCACTCTTTTTACACATAATCTTAACAGTGTATGCATCTGACAGAAGGTAAGGCCCTTTTTCATGGAGCTAACTGCACAGGACTGGCCCAGAAATAAGAGAAATTAAGGAGAGTCCAAAGGAATATGGACCAGCTGCAAGTCTGGCCATTGACAGGCTATGAGATGGCCAGTAGATAAGACTATACAAGGGCTGCTGCTTCACCTCTATCCTGTGTATTTACCCACAAGAATGTCTTTGATGGCCCATTAACTGGAAACATGCAAGAAAGAGAATTCTGGGAAATGTATTCAAGCTTAGTCAAGCTGACAGATGACAAATCAATCATACTGAGGAAAACAAAAGTTGAACTCTTATTTCTCACGTGCTGGTAAATATCCTTTATTTTATCCACTCCCAGAACAATTTTTCTACCTTTCTCAGTCTCTCTCTATAACACAGGAGGTTGACAACTATCAAGTGCATCGCTTAGACTTTCTCACACTCAGGCTGCTGGTTGGAGTTTGGCCAAAAGAAGGTGCTGAGGTGAGAAACAGGCAAACAATGTAAAAGACTGCAAAGTTATTTCACATTGTCTCCAGGTCTGGTTGTGTGAATCCTGCAGTGACCTGATTTCACAATGGGCACAATTTCTCTCCTGAATCTCCTCTTTCATACTTCAGTTCTTTCCAAGCTTCTTGCTTGGAAAGATTCCTCTTTCCCTTCAAGTATAGGGCTAGTAATTATGTTCCCTGATTACTGGTACTAGGTGCCCAGCATCCCTACAACTTTTCCTCACAGGAAATTAGCAGTTCTTTCAATGCATGATCTTTAATGAAACCCTTTAGAGTAACAGGAACTCATCTCTATTTATTTTCTGAAATCCACGTGTATTTGTTTCTTTTTTATAATATATTAGGGTTTTTGGAGTATGTGTAAAATCACATGTTTATCAGTTCCAGAGGTCTATTTAAGCAAAAAGTTTCCTATTGTTACAGATAAAAATTTGTGACAATTATAGAACTCAAGTTTATAATGGAATTATTCTTCCCCTATTCACAAAATAGGCGTTAAGAGATTCATCCAGTTTTACACATATTGTGGTTTTAAGAAAGCTGACAGTTGTAATATTCTTGAAGATCTTGAATCTGCTGCTAGTTAAACATCTTTCTTTCTTTATAACTACCTTACTGGCACGATAACTGATCATGCTCCTCTCAGTAGACAGAATTTTTGGATCTGTACACTACTACCTACCAAGATATCTCTTCATCTCTAAAATTTCTCATAGTTGTGAAATTTTTATGTATATTCTTTCATTTTTACATATAAAGAAACTAGGAATTTAATGCATTAATATATGAATATATAAGATGGAAGGATCTCCACCTTTTATTCAAACTGAGACCCTTTTAGAATAGAAAATCCATCTTTTGTTTTTGCTTCTTCCATCATTTGACAGATTGCTTCATTTATTAGGCTCTCAAGAAACATATCCTGAGTAAAGGAGAGGTCAGAGATGGCAAAAAGACTAAATGAAAAAAACCTGCAATACCTTTCAAAATTTCCTGAACCAGTCCTCTATTCATTATGTGTAGCTTGTGTAATAGCTTTCCTAATTCAACTTTCTCCCTGATTCATTTCTACTGTGCTCAAAGGCAGCTTCCAAAGTACCTTTAGATTGTTACATGATCTGGGCAAATTGACCTCAACTTGGTCATTTTCAAGGTGGATAGAATGATTCCAGGTAATGTGGACTTTTAAAAACATTTTAAAAGAAAGCCAAAACAAGACAATTATCTGTAACTTGAATGGGACCTGGCAATTTTCCTCTCCACTTTATTTGGATTATTAGAATCATTTGAACCTCTTTGGTTATTAGAAAACACTGACATACTTTCTCCCATTTATTTCCAAATGAAAATAGATGAACACTAACATTTTAAATAATGATAGTATAAGAAAAATATAGAGGTAAATATAGGAATAAAATAAATAACAAAAGCGGAAAGAGGCCCAAGCTGGTAGAAGGGATAAGTGGAAGCTACACTAATCACCTCCAAAAACCAATCTGGAACTATAACTAAATTATAGAGAAACCATCCTGATTAACCAATTGAACAATAGCTGGAGATAAGCCTTAATTAAACCAAGGATAAACAGAAGAAATCACTTTACCACAGTAAGACTAGCAGGGATTATAGAGGAAGTGAGAGAGGGCTAGCTGGGCCCCCACAGGTGGCAGCTGAAGTTCCAGATGTATATTTCAATTGCTAGAGAGTTCTTCCTGAGAAGCATGGGGTCTAAACCCAAGCTTGGCTCACTCGTCTACAGCACCAGAGCTAGGAAAGGAGCCCAGATAACATCAAACTGTGAAAAGCTGCACAGTTTCTGTCTGCCAGGGAGAAACAGCTGGAGACACAGAGAATCTCTTAATGGGCCAAAGCAAAAACAAACAAACAAACAAAAAATCATTTGTAGCCATTTACCCTGGGCTCTAGCAAAGGGAAGGCAGAGTGGACTAGGGACATGTGACTCTGGAGAAAGAATAGCTATTGGGATCTCTGTGCTGATTCATTGCCCATACTACAGAGGCCATTTTTCTCAGGCAAAGCACTACTCTTCAAGTGGCATAAGACTGAGGAGAAGCAATAGCTCTGCTCTCAGGAATTATTCTGCCCCACTCTGTTGGGCTTAAATCAGGCTGCTGAGTAGAACTTCAGGCTATATTAGTGATTGGTTTAAAAGTTAAAGCAGATCTCTTGTAGATATGAGACTTTAGCTGACCCTCACCCAGGCCTGGTACTGGTAAAAGTGCACCTTAGTGTGCAGTTTAGTTTTCTCTGTACACACCAGGCCCAGCAGAAGGAGCCACTTGCTGTGGATTGCTGATAACTTCAAACAAGTTGCTTAGAAGCAGGTGCCAGCAGCAGCATCTGACAAAGGTCTATACCAGAGTCTTTGCAGATCTACCTAATATACAAAAATTCAAAAACAACAACAACAACAACAACAAATAAACAAAAAACAAAAACAGATAAAATGTTGAAGACAAAGAAACAGCCCAAATAAAAGAACAAGATAATTTTCCAGAAGAATCAGAGGCATGAAATAGAGGCAAGCAATTTAGAATAATGACAATAAGGAATCTCAAGAGTATTAAAAAAGAAATAGAGGAGTCCAGCAAAATGGCTGAGGAATAAATGGAGCTACACCAACCTCCTCCCAGGTTGTACCTGGAATTACTTTTTTGAAGAAAAAGTCAGCTGGAATTACCAACAGGACACCAGCTGGAAAGGAGTTCTATAACCACAGATAGAACAAAAGAGGATGCTTCATCAAAGCATGACTGGTACTGGTAGGTATCTTGGAAACACGAGAGGGCTAACTGGACCCCCACTGGAGGCAGCAGTCAAAGGGACAGAGCCGGGGGCTCCACCTGAGAAGGGTGGGTTCTGGTCCCTCAGCTGGGTGCCCCAGCTACAGCAACACGATGGAGAGTAGAGTAGCATCCAGCTGAAAGCCATGGCAGAAAGCCATGGAGATTATTAGCCTAAGAGAGCCCTAGAGACAGAACTACTAGGGTAACCACAACGAAAATACATTGGTACCCACCTAACCTGGGCTCCAGCAGAGGGAGGGCAGAGTGGACTGGAGACATGTGGGGAGAGTTTGCAGTGATGGCTTAGAAAAGTGGGGAAGTGGCTGTGGGGACCCCAATACTAACTCATTGCCACACCTTGGGCTGACTGCACTGTGCCAAGCAGCTTCTGTCTGAGGGGTCCTCGTAGCCCCACACACTAGAAGCAATCTACCCCACTCTGTGGTGCCTGAGCTTGGCGCCTGATCACAATTCTTTGATTTACATATAAATAAACCTCTCCTGCCCTGCCCTGTCGGAGCATACATATAATAGTTGGCACCTGAAGAGATATCTCCCACCCAGCAGCGCCTGGGGCTGGCAGCTAATTACAAACTCTAATTTACAGCTGGGTCAGTCAGTCAGCCCTACCCAGTCATGAGCAAGCCTGTTGGCTGATCCTAGATTCATTGCTTTGAAAATGAGTCATTTCTTGTTGCCGAGCAGAGCCTGAGCCTGGCGGCTGATCACAAACTCTCTGACTTACAGCTCGGTCAGTTGGTCAGCCCCGCACACTGGGAAGTGTGCCTGGTGGTTGATCCTGGATTCATTGGTGCACAACTGAGTTGGTCAGTCCTGCCCAGTGTCCACTGGGCCTGGCAGCTGATTATAAACTCACTGGATTACAATTGAATCTTTCAGTCTAACCCAGTAGCCCATCAGCCAACAGCTGATCACAGACACATTGCATTACAATACAATCTTTCAGTCGAGCCCAGTGCCGCCTGAGACTGTGGCTAATCACAGATTCATTGTATTACAATTAAACCTTGCTGTAGAGACCAGCAGCTACTGAGACTGGTGGCCGAACACAGATTCATTGGATTACAATTGGATCTACTGCCTAGCCCAGTGGTGCCTGAGCCTGGTGGTTGATCACAGATTCATTGATTTACATCTGAATCTGTCCCACCAGGCTATACCTCGGCTGGTAGCTGATTCATTGGATTACAATTGAAACTCTCTGTCTAGCCCAGCAGGACATGATTTTGGTAGCTGATTTATTGATTTACAAATAAATCAGTTTGTTAGCCCAAGCTTCATCTGAGCCTGGCTGAGGATCACAGACCAATAGGATTACAACTAAATCCAGCCTAGCAGTTCCTTAGCCAGGCAGCTGATCATAATCTGATTGGATTACAACAAAACCTAAAAAGGAGGAGAAAAAGAAACAGTCCATCACCAAAAGGAAAGGAAGAAACTCCAGAAAGATCACCAAATGAAACAGAGGCAAGCAGAAAGAAAGAAGGAACTTGTACCCTTTGCAACAACATGGATGGAACTGAGAGTATTATGCTTAGTGAAATAAGCCAGTCAGTGAAGGACAAATATCATATGATCTCACCCATTACAGGACAATAATGAACAAAACTAACAACAAGCAAAACAGAACCAAGTATATGAATACAAGGCCTTCAGTGGTCAGGGGGAAAGGGGTTGGGGGGAGGGGGTAGGCAGAGGCAAGAAAGGGGAGCAGCTTAGACAAGAACCTAGTATAAAGGAACAATGGACATGGACAACAGGTGGGATTGACTTTGGGGGGAATAGGTGGGTGGGGAGGGGATAGAGGGGAGCAAAAAGGGGATGGATGTAATACAACAACAATAAAATTAAAAAAAAAAAAGAAACAGAGGCAAGCAAACTATCAGATATGGAATTCAAAATAATGATGATAGAGAAGCTCAATGAGCTTAGCCAGCTCAAAGAAAACTACAAACAACTCCAGGGGAACTACAAAGAGCTCCAGGGAATCTACAAGGAATTTACTGAGAACTACATCAGCATTAAAAAGGACATAGAAACTATTAATAAGAGCCAGGAGGAAATGAAGAATTCAATTTCTGAACTGAAGAACACAGTAGAAGGAATCAATAGCAGGCTAGAAGCAGGGGATCAGATCAGCAAGCTGGAGGACAACCTAGAAAAATATTCTAAGACAGTTCATCAGAATAAAAAAAGGCTGAAAAATAAAGAGGTTTTATTTATTCGTGACAATATGAAACACGATACTATCCATATCAAAACAATACCAGAAGGAGAAGTGAAACAAGAATGAAAAACCTGTTGAAAAAAAGTAATGATAGAAAACTTCCCTAATAAGATGAGTGAAACTGTTACTCAAATTCAGTAAGCACAGAGGGTCCCAAGGAGGATCAATCTAAACAGACCCACTCCAAGACACATCATAATTAAAATGGCAAATTTCAAAGTTAAAGAGAATATCCTAAAAGCATCAAGAGAGAAACAGCAAATAACCTATAAGGGGGCTATGATAAGGTTATCAAATGATTATTCAACATAACAATACAAGCCAGAAGGGAATGGCAAAAAATATTCCAAGTAATGGGAAATAAAGGCCTGCAACCAAGAATCTTCTACCCAGCAAGGCTCTTATTCAAAATGGAAGGAAAAATAAGGAGTATCCTAGACAAAAGAAGACTAAAAGAATACATCTCTACCAAACAAGCATTGCAAGAAATGCTCAAGGGTCTGCTTTTTAAAAAATGGAGAAACAGAGAAAGACAGAGAGGAACAGAGGTACAAAGGTGGGGGGGTGGGATGGCAATAAATAAGTATTAATTAATAATAACCTTAAATGTAAATGAATTGAACTCGCCAATCAAAAGACATAGGGTTACTGAATAGATAAAGAAAACATGACCCACATATATACTGTCTTCAAGAGACCCACCACAGAACAAAATATTGACACAGATTGAAAGTGAAGGGATGGAAAAATATATATCAAGCAAATGGACAGGAAAAAAAGGCTGGAGTAGCAATACTTACTTCAGACAAAATAGAGTTTATGATTAAGGCCATAAAAAGAGACAAAGAAGGACATTTCATAACACTGAAGGGAAAAAATCATCAAGAAAACGTAACTCTGGTAAACATATATGCACCCGTCATAGGAGCTCCCAAATGTATAAGGAAAATCTTGGAGGACTTCAAGTAAGATACAGACAGCAACACAGTAATAGTAGGGGATTTTAATACCCCATTATCAACAATGGACAGGCTCTTCCAGGCAAAACAAACAAACAAACAAACAAACAAACAAAAAACAAAAAAACACCAAGGATATTGTGGCATTGAACAACACACTAGAGGAAATACACCTAACTGATATATACAGAACCTTTCACCCAAAAGAAGCAAAATACATTATTTTCAAATGGACATGGAATATTTTCAAAGATAGACCACATAGTAAGTCACAAGAGAAGCCTCCACAAATACAGGAAAATTGAAATCATACCAAGCATCTTCTCAGATCACAATGGCTTAAAACTAGAAACTAACCTCAAGGGAAAAAACCAAAAACACTCTAATTCATGGAGACTGAAAAACATTCCTTTAAGTAAGGAATGAACAATCAATGAGATCAAAGATGAAATCAAAAAGTTTCTGGAAACAAATGACAGTGAATACATGACAGCCTCAAAGCTATGGGACACAGCAAGGGCAGTAATCAGAGGGAAACTTATAGCAATACAGGTCTACCAAAAAAGGATGAAAGAAGCTTACACAAACAACCTAACCACAAAGCTGCAAGAAATAGAACAGCAACAACAAAGCCCAGAGCAAGTAGAAGGAAGGAAATCATCAAAATCAGAGCAGAATTAAATATCTTATAGACTAAAACTACATTTTGAAGAATTGCTAAGTCAAAGAGCTAGTCCCTTGAAAAAATAAACAAAAGTGGCAAGCCTTTAAACAGACTCATCAAGAAAAAGAGAGAAAGGACCCAAATAAATAGAATCTAAAATGACAGGGAGGAAATCACAACTGATACTTCAGAAATAAAAAGGATTGTAAGAAATTACTACAAACAACTATATGACAAGAAATATGACAACTTGGGTGAAATGGACTCATTTCTACAAATATACAAGCTACCAAAACTGAATCCAGAAGAAGTAGAAAGCCTGAATAGACTAATAGCAACTAGTGAAACTGAAGAAGTAATAAAAAATATCTCCCAAAGCACAAAAGCCCTGCCCCAGATGGCTACCCAGGTGAATTCTACCAAACATTTAAAGAAGAACTAACTCCTATTTTTCTCAACCTATTTCAAAATATCCAAGAAGAGGGAAGACTCCCAAACTCTTTCTATGAGGCCAATATTATTCTAATCCCAAAATCAGATCAAGACACAACCAAGAAGGAAAACTATAGGGCGATGTCTCTGATGAACATAGATGCTAAAATTCTCAACAAAATATTGGCCAACCAGATCGAGCAATACATTCAAAAGATCATATACCTTGATCAAGTGGGTTTCATCCCAGGGATGCAAGGATGGTACAACATTTGCAAATCAATAAATGTAATACAACACGTCAACAAAATGAAAGACAAAACCCAAATAATCATATCAATACATGTCAAAAAACCATTTCTTAAGTACAGCAACCATTTATGATAAAAACCCTCAGCAAAATGGGAATAGAGGGAGCATACTTCAACATGATAAAGGCCATATATGAGAAACCTGAAGCCAACATAATACTCATTGGAAAAAACTAAAAGCTTTTCCCCTGAGATCAGGAACAAGACAAGGCTATCCACTTTCTCCACTACTGTTCAACATCATTTTGGAAGTTCTAGCCATAGCTATCAGAGAAGAAAAAGGAATCAAAGGAATCCACATTGGAAAGGAGGAAGTCAAACTCTCATTATTTGCAGATGACTTGATAGTGTACATACAAAACCCAAGAGACTCCACCAAAAACTTACTCGATATAATAAGCAAATTTAGCAAAATAGCTGGATATAAAGTCAATATTCAGAAATCAAGAGTATTTTTGTATACAAATAATGAAACATCAGAGATAGAAGCTAGAAAACAAATCCCATGTACCATAGCAACAAGAAAAATAAGGTACTTAGGTATAAACTTAACCAAGGAGGTAAAAGACCTATACTCATAAAGCTACAGAACATTCGTGGACGTTTTTAGCTCCATATAAATTTTTGAAGTATTTTTTCTATTTCTGTGAAGTCTGTCATTGGTATTTTAATTGGGATTGCATTGAATCTGTAGATTGCTTTGGGTAGTATGGACATTTTAATGATGTTAATTCTTCCCATCCATGAACATGATATATGCTTCCATTTATTTGTGTCTTCCTTGATTTCTTTCTTCATTGTTCTGTAGTTTTCTGCGTACAGGTCTTTTACCTCCTTAGTTAAGTTGATTCCTAGATACTTTATTTTTCTTGTTGATATGGTAAATGGGATTTGATTTTTCACTTCTATTTCTGTTGTTTCATTATTGGTATATAAAAATGCTTTTGATTTCTGGATATTGACTTTATACCCAGCTATTTTGCTCAATTTGCTTATTAGGTTGAGTAAATTTTTGGTCCACGAATAGCCACCACAATCTTGAGAAAGAAGAACAAGGTAGGAGGAATCACAATCCCGGACTTCAAACTATACTACAAGGCTACTGTCATCAAAGCAGCATGGTACTGGCATAAGAATAGACATATAGATCAATGGAACAGAATAGAGAACCCAGAAATAAACCCAGGACTCTATGGTCAACTCATATTTGACAAAGAGGGAAGGAACATCAAATGAAGTAAAAACAGTCTCTTCAACAAATGGTGTTGGGAGAACTGGACAGCAACATGCAAAAAGATAAAACTAGACCACCAACTTACACCATACACCAAAATCAACTCAAGATGGAGAAAGGATTTAAACATAAGCAGTGCCACCATAAAGGTCCTGGAGAAAAATAGAGGCAGTAAACTTTTGGATATCCTACGCAAAAATATGTTTACTGATACTTCACCAAGGGCAAAGGAAATCAAAGAACGAATCAACGAATGGGACTGTATCAAATTGAAAAATTTCTGTTCAGCTAAAGAAAATATCAGCAAAATTCAAAGGGAACCAACTGTATGGGAAAACATAATTGCCAATGATACCTCAGACAAGGGTCTGATTTCCAAAATATATAAAGAACTAATGCAATTCAACACCAGGGAGACAGACAGCCCAATAAAAAAATGGGCAAAGGACCTGAACAGATAACTCACTGAGGAAGAGATACAAAGGGCCCAGAGACATATGGAAGAATGCTCAACATCACAAGTCATCAGAGAGATGCAAATTAAAACTAGAATAAGATACCACCTCACACCTGTCAGAATGGCAATCATCAGCAAATCAACAAACAACAAGTGTGGGAACCCTCGTACACTGTTGGTGGGAATGTAGGCTGGTGCAGCCACTGTGGAAAACAGTATGGGGTTTCCTTAAAAAACTAAAAATGGAACTGCCTTTTGATCCAGCAATTCCCCTACTGGGACTATACCCAAAGAATCCTGAAACACCAATTCATAAGAACCTATGCACACCTATGTTCATAGCGGCACTATTTACAATAGCCAAGTGCTGGAAACAGCCTAAGTGCCCATCAGTGGATGAGTGGATCAAAAAACTTTGGTACATTTACGCAATGGAATTCTACATAGCAGAAAGAAAGAAGGAAATTGTACCCTTTGCAACAACATGGATGGAACTGGAGAGTATTATGCTTAGTGAAATAAGCCAGTCAGTGAAGGACAAATATCACATGATCTCACCCATTACGGGACAATAATGAGCAAAACTAACAACAAGCAAAACAGAACCATGTATATGAATACAAGGAATAGGCCTTCAGTGGTCAGGGGAAAAGGGGTTGAGGGGAGGGGGGAGGCAGAGGCAAGAAAGGAGAGCAGCTTAGACAAGAACCTAGTATAAAGGAACCATGGACATGGACAACAGGTGGGATTGACTTTGGTGGGAATGGGTGGATGGGGAGGGGGACAGAGGGGAGCAAAAAGGGGATGGATGTAATACAACCACAATAAAATTAAAAAAAAAAAAAAAAAACGCTACAGAACATTGAAAAAGTAAATTAAGGAAGATACAAATAAATGGAAGCATATACCATGTTCATGGATGAGAAGAATTAACATCATTAAAATGTCCATACTACCCAAAGCAATCTATAGATTCAATGCAATCCCAATTAAAATCCCAATGACATACTTCACAGAGATAGAAAAAATACTTTAAAAATTTATATGAAGCTAAAAAAGCCCACTAATAGCCTCAGCAATCTTGAGAAAGAATAACAAGGTAGGAAAAATCACAGTACTGGACATCAAACTATACTACAAGGCTATTGTCATCAGAACTGTCTGGTACACGCATAAGAATAGACATATAAATCAATGAAACAGAATAGAGAGCCCAGAAATATATCTAGGACTCTATGGTCAATTAATATTTGATAAAACGGGAAGGAACATAAAATGGAGTAAAACCAGTCTCTTCAACAAGTGGTGTCAGGTGAACTGGCAGCAACATGCAGAAAAATAAAACTAGACCACCAGCTTACATCATACACCAGGATAAACTCAAGATGGATAAAGGACTTAAACAAAAGCATTGCCACCATAAAGGTCCTGGGGAAAAATATAGGCAGTAAAATTTTAGATATCTTATGCAGAAATATGTTTACTGATACTTCTTCAAGGGCAAAGGAAATCAAAGAACAAGTAAATAAATGAGACTATATCAAACTGGAAAACTTCTGTTCAGCTAAAGAAAACACCAGCAAAATTAAAAGGGAATCAACTCTGTGGGAAAACATAGTTGCCAATGATAACTCAGACAAAGATTTGATCTCCAAAATATATAAAGAACTAATGCAACTCAACACCAGGGAGGTAGACAGCCCAATTTAATACTAATGGACCTAAACAGACAACTCACAGAGGAAGACATATGAAGGGCCCAAAGGCATATGAAAGAATGCTCAACATCACTAGCCATCAGAGAGATGCAAATGAAAGCCACAATAAGATATTACCTCACACCTGTCAGAATGGCAATCATCAACAAATCAACAAACAAGTGTTTGCAAGGATGTGGGGAAAAGGGAACCCTTGTGCACTGTTGGTGGGAATGCAGGCTGGTGCAGCCACTGTGGAAAACAGTTTGGAGTTTCCTTAAAAGATTAAAACTGGAACTGCCTTTTGATCCAGCAATTCCACTACTAGGACTATACCCGAAGAATCCTGAAACATCAACTTAGAAGAACCTATGTACCCCTGTGTTCATAGCAGTGCTATTTATAATAGCCAAGTGCTAGAAACAGCCTAAGTGCCCATCAATGGATGATTGGGTCAAAAATGTTGGTACGTTTACACAATGGAATACTACAGAGCAGAAATAAAGAAGGAACTCCTACTCTTTGCAACAACATGGATAGAACTGGAAAGTAGTATGCTTAGTGAAATAAGCCAGTCAGTGAAAGACAAATACAATATGATCTCACCTATTACAGGACACTAATCAACAAAACCCAACAAACAAGCAAAACAGAACCAGATACATGAATACAGTGAATAGAATTTCAGTGGGCTGTGGTGAGGTGGGAGCAGGAGACAAAGAAGGGGAGCAGTTTAGTCAAGGAACTAGCATGGAAGAACCATGCAGTTGGACAACAAGAGGGATTGACTTTGGCGGTAGTGGGTGGGTGGTGAAGGGGACAGAGGGGAGGACAAAGGGGTTGGATATAAGTCAACAACAATAAAATTAAATTAAAAAAAATAAATAATTAAAAGGTGTAGAAACCATAATAAAGGACCACTCAGAAATAAAGAATGCAATATCTACAATAAATAGTGCAATGAAAGGAATAAATAGTAGGTTAGATGAATCAGTGATTTAGAAGATAAAGCAGAAAAAACACCCACATAGTAGGAAAAAGAGAAATAGTGCAAAGAAAGAAAAAAATATTTAAAACAATGCAGATAACTTAAGAAACATTGTTTATAACATGGAGCATAAAATGTCCACATTATGCAAATGCCAGAAATAGAAGAGAGTGAGCAAAGGATTGAGAATATGAGTATATCAGTAGATACAGAAGAAAAAAAACAAAAAAACAAAACAAAACGTTTGATAAAATCCAGCACCCATTGTTATAAAAACTCTCAGTAGAGTGAGAATAGAGGGAACATACCTAAACATAGTAAAGGCCATATATGACTAACCCACTGTCATCATCATACTCAACTGGCAAAACCAAAAGTGTTTCTCTTAAGGTTGAGAAATAGACAGAGATGTCTGCTTTCATATGTCTTATTCAACATAGTGCTGGATGTCCTAACCACAGAAATAAGACAAGAAGAAGATGAAGAAGAAGAAGAAGAAGAAGAAGAAGAAGAAGAAGAAGAAGAAGAAGAAGAAGAAGGAGAAGGAGAAGGAGAAGGAGAAGGAGAAGGAGAAGGAGAAG
>PVIW01015779.1:0-18668 GCA_004026585.1 Noctilio leporinus | reverse complement strand
AAATATCATATGATCTCACCCATTACGGGACAATAATGAGCAAAACTAACAACAAGCAAAACAGAACCAAGTATATGAATACAAGGAATAGGCCTTTAGTGGTCAGGGGAAAAGGGGTTGGGGGCAGGGGGGAGAGGGGATGGGGGAGGCAGAGGCAAGAAAGGGGAGCAGCTTAGACAAGAACCTAGTATAAAGGAACCATGGACACGGACAACAGGTGGGATTGACTGGGGGGAATGGATGGGTGGGGAGGGGGACAGAGGGGAGCCAAAAGGGGATGGATGTAATACAACAACAATAAATTTAAAAATTAAAATTAAAATTTAAAAAAAAAGTGAGACAACGGTAATAGCATAATCAAAGAAACATAATTTTTAAAAAGTTCCCTTACAAATTCCCTTAGTAATTTCACTGTTTCATTTTGTTGCATTTAAATCCTTAATTAGCTGTGATTCATGTGGCTCAGTTGATTAAGCACCGACCTGTGAACCAAAAGATTGCTGAGTAAATTGCCAGTCAAGCCACAAATAAAACCCTTAAAAAAAATTCTTATTCTGTAATTTATCTTATTGTAATCTAATCTAGTAAGTACTTAATTCTTCTATGTTTCCTTTTTTCCTTAATAATAAAGATGTTTGTGGCCATTAACTTTCTCTTCAAAACAGCTCTCCATAGTGGTTGGTAAGATGTTTTCCCTCTCTATCCCTTTCTAGATAGTTTGTATATAATTTCCTTTCAGATTGAAGGGTTATATCCAGTAATATGTGTATCTGTAAAATCTTCAACTTGTTGATATTTTTAATCCTTTTATTAATTTAATTTCAATTAGACTGAATTGTGATCAAGAAATAATATATGAAACAATTTTCTTTGAAGCCATATACACATTTTTACTTTTTCTTTGTGACTTTTTTTCCTATTAGATTTATCCAACTATGAGAGGCCACCCGCTACCACTAATTTATCCAAGTATTCCTACTTCTTTTTTTTATTTTTTTTTAAATTTTATTGTTGTTGTATTACATCCATCCCTTTTTTGCTCCCCTCTGTCCCCCTCCCCACCCACCCTTTCCCCCCAAAGTCAATCCCACCTTTTGTCCATGTCCATGGTTCCTTTATACTAGGTTCTTGTCTAAGCTGCTCCCCTTCTTTGCCTCTGCCTCCCCCCTCCCCCCAACCCCTTTCCCCCTGACCACTGCAGGCCTATTCTTTGTATTCATACACTTGGTTCTGTTTTGCTGATTGTTAGTTTTGCTCATTATTGTCCCGTAATGGGTGAGATCATATGATACCTGTCCTTCACTGACTGGCTTATTTCACTAAGCATAATACTCTCCAGTTCCATCCATGTTGTTGCAAAGGGTACAAGTTCCTTCTTTCTTTCTGCCATATAGAATTCCATTGTGTAAATGTACCAAAGTTTTTTGATCCAATTATTCCTACTTCTATATATTGAAATTATATAGTTTATTTTGCATCTTAAATTCTACCTCAATATGACTACTACTACTATTCCCTCTTTTGTGACTTTCTTCTGATTTGCATTTGCCTAGTGTCTCATTAACTGTCACTATTTTCAACATTTTTTTCATATTACTTTGTTTCTAATATAGCATATAGATAGATTCTGTGACCTAACCCAATCTGAAACTATCCAGATAGAATAATTTAATTAACTCTATTTAATGAAATAACTTGCATACTTTAGTTTTTTCCTCTCATGTTTATTTTTCCATGAGTGCACAGACATACTTCATTTTATTGCTCTTCACTTTATGGTACTTTGTAGATACTGTTATGTTGTTTGTTTGTTTTTTCCACAAACTAAAGGTTTATGGCAAACTTACACTGAGCAAGTTTATTGGTGCCATTTTCAAACAGGCTTGGATGGCTGGCATTTTTCAGCAATGAAGTATTTCCAAACTAAGATATGTACTGTATGCACATTGTTTTCTTATATACCATGCATACTTATTAGAGTACAGTTTAGTGTGAACGTAACTTTTACATGCCCTGGGAAACCAAAAAATTTGTGTGAATCACTTTATCAGGATAATGCAATGGTCTAGAACTAAAGCTATAATATCTCCAAGATATGTATATATTTTTCCCTGCTATTTATCACCTTTCTCTACTCCATAGTCCATGTGATTCTTTTTCTTCATCTACGTAATTTTCCCTGGTTAAGTAGCATCCTATTAAATGGATGTGTATTTTTACTTTAACCAATCCCCTAGTAGTTGCCTTCCGTTTCTCTTTTTTATCCTCACCTGAGGACATGCTGATTTGAGAGAGAGGGAGAGAAACTTCAATGAGAGAGAACATCAATCTAGGTATGATCAATTACCGAGAACCAAACCCACAATCTTTCGGTTTACAGGAGGACACTCCAATCAATTGCTCCACCCTAGCCAGGGCCATCCTTTTCTCTAGTATAAACACCGCCATGGCCCAGCCAGCAGTATGAGCCACGTACTTGAAAATCACCTTTCACACTTCCCTTGACTCCATCCCCATACCAACCTATCACCAAATCCTATTAATTTTACTTCCTAGATCACACTCATATTTATGTACATCTCTCATCTCTCTTGCTACCATTCTAATCCAAAACACCATCAATGTGTAACGGCCTCCTGTTCTACCCATATCAACTTTGTTCCCACATTCATCCATCTTCTTCAGTGCTGCTAGACTACAAATGTAATGATGTCACCTAAAACCTTCCAAGAGATTCCTATACATTTAGGGTTATATTCAAAACATATACCTCAAGGCCCTACATCTCTGGATCAAGTCTACTTCATACCCACCTCTTCTTTGCCCTCTGCATTCCAGCTACACTAGCCTCCATCCATGTTTCTACTATCATATATGAGCTCTGTCTAGAAAGTATCAGCCAGGCAAACTGTTTTTAATTATGTTGACATTAGCTCGATATTTTCAGGACAGACCTCATATATAATGATTACCACTTACTAAGTGTTCACCATGTATCTAGAAGTTTCCATGTCCATGGGTCATAAATGTAAGTTCTTTGGCTATTTCATTTCCTGTACTGTACTTTACATCCCCATCACTATTCTGCAACTACCTATTTCTACTTAATTCCCTTACCTCTTCGCCCTCCCTCCCCCATCTGACAACCATGAAAATGCTCTCTGTATTCATGATACTGTCCCTGTTCTTATTTTCTAAGCTTGTTTTTTAGATTCAATTGTTGATAGACATGTATTATTTGCCATTTTATTGTTCATAGTTCTGACCTTTTTCTTAAGTAAGTTCCTTTAACATTTCATATAATAATGGTTTGGTGATGATGAACTCCTTTAGTTCTCCCTTGCCTGGGAAACTCTTTATCTGCCCTTCACTTGTAAATAATAGCTTTGTTGGGTAGAGCAATCTTGGCTGTAGGTTTCTGCTTTATATGACTTTGAATATGTCTTGCCAATCCCTTTTGGCCTACAAAGTTTCTTTAGAGAAATCAGCTGACAGTTCTTTTGAAAAGATTTTATTTATTTTCAGGCAGAGGGAAGAGAGCGAGAGAACTATCAATGTGTGGTTACCTCTTGCATACCCCCAACTGGGAACCTCACCCACAACCCAGGTCTGTGCCCTGCCTGGGAATCAAACCCACAACCCTCTGGTTTGTAGGCCAGCACTCAATCCATTGAGCTACACCAGCCAGGGCTCAGCTAACAGTCTTATGGGAACTCCTTTGTAAGTAACTAACTTCTTTTCTCCTGCTGCTTTTAAGATTCTCTCTTTATCTTTAACCTTTGGCATTTTAACTGAACCAAAGGGTTGCTGGCTCAATTCCCTGTCTCGGCACAAGTCTGGGTTGTGGGCCAGTTCCCCATTTGGGAAATGTGCAACCAACTGATGTTTTTCTCCCTCTTTCTCCCTCCCTTCCCCTCTCTCTGAAATTATTGTTTTCTTTAAGAGAAGTTTCTCCAGCCACAACTACTTAAGATAAGACTTCTCTTAATTTCACTAATTTAAAAGTATAAAAAGTAAAAAGTTGTATCTTTAGGCCTATGACTAAAAATTTTGAACTTCTTAGTAATTTGTCAAAATATCAAAAATAAGCCCTGGCTGGTGTGGCTCAGTGGATGGGCACCAGCCTGTGAACTCAAAGGTCGCTGGTTCTATTCCCCAGCCAGGACACATAATCAGGTTGCAAGCCAGGTCTCCAGCCAGCTCCATGGCTAGAGGCAGGAGAAAGACAACCATATAATGATGTTTCTCTCCCTTTCTTCCTCCCTCCCTTTCCTTCTCTCTGGAAATAATGAATAAAATCTTTTTTACAAATTTTTAAAATAAGACTATAAATGGCTTTTTAAATGTTTCTGGCATAGTCAATGAACATAGAGATAAATTAAGATTCAAAGGAATTTGAGGGATTTCTGATTTAACCATTTTGATAAATAAACCATCTAAAGCCCACACAAATTGTCTTGTCCATGTTACATATTAAGCTAATAGCAATAAATACAAACCATTAACTTTCTGGCCAGTGCTTTGTTATGGTACATTCCAATCAAGTAGATAATTAATTTTACTAGTGTCTTGCCTTTTGAACAAGATTTAAAAGAATCAATAAAAAACTGTCACGTAAAAAAAAAAAAAAAAAAAAAAAAAAAAAAAAAAAAAAAAAAAAAAAAAAAAAAAAAAAAAAAAAAAAAAAAAAAAAACTGTCACGTTAAAGAGTCTGCTTCTAATTAACATCATATTGGTAATAAAGTTCTTATCCTCCCACTTGAAGTGACTTATCATCTGCATTTCCAATTTAGAATAAAAAGAAATAAAGAAAATACCTTTTTAGTCCATCTTTTTACTCCATTGTATCCTTTGGTTACCAGCTGTCTATGAAAAAAGCTGTTGAAGAAATGAACCTAGAAAAGATATCAAACACAACCACCAAAATTACATTAGTCTGTGCCCAGTTAACTTAAAAAAAATTTTTTTAAATCCTTGAATGTACTATAGACAAAATGATGATGAGCAGTTTTTTTTTAATTAAATTATTTTTAAAAAATAATAATCAAAATACAGAAAATACAAGTTCTATCCCAAAAGTATTAACCACAAAACTATTTTATATTGACATTGGCTCAATACTTTTGAAACAGAGCTCATATATTATTACAGGTTCATAGATGATTATGTTCTAACTTCTCATTAGACTGACCTTATTTACAGCTGTGGTCTATAGTTTGAACTACAACGGTCAGTAAACAGATTATCAGAATCCAGTCAAGTAGAGAAACAACCTGACAGATTTCTCCAAATCAGGTAATAAAGTTGAAAGATGCTATGATTCAATTACCTTGAACTAAAGGGATATAAATTAGGAAAACTAACCTCAAATGAAGAATGTGACTCTGAAGACTCTTATTGTCATAACCATTGTAAAAAGGCCTTAGTTTAACCATTTCTATCATTGAAAGAATTACTCTGGTCATACAGAACATCATGTCCTGCATCCTTGGCCTTGATGTAAATTAGAAACAGACTCTTTAATATGACAGTTTGTTATTGTTTCTTTTAAATTAAACGTTCAAGAGGCAAGACACTAGTAAAATTAACTCTCTCTACTTGATTGGAATGTGATATAACAAAGCACTGGGCAAGAAGTTCTGGTCTATAAATTACCTGAGAGAGTAAAGTATTATGGTCTTAAAGTGTTTACCCAGTAACTTTTACTTAATTATGATTAAAAAGTTGTCTTTATTACTGAAGTTCTCAGAATGTGGTAACCAGACCACATTTTATCAGCGTTACCTAGGAACTTGCCAAAATGCAAATTCTGCAGTCCTATCCCAGACCTACTAAAGTATAAACTCTGAGGTTGAAGCTCAGCAATCTGGTTGTGTAAACCTTCCAGAAGATTCTGATGCATTTATTTTGAGAACCATGTAGTTTAAGATACAGATAAAAAAAGAGCTTATAGTAGCTATCTCTAGAGCAGTGATTCTCAAACTTGGTACGCATCAGAATCTGAAATGCAATCTGACAGACTAGCTTCATGATTCGAATTTAAACTGTGTAACATATTTGTGATTTTAAGTAGGAAGTTTGAGTTTGTCTATATCCATAAATAGTGTTGGAATCAGGAATTCATTACATTCCCTGCTTAAATTACTACACTTACAGAAGTTCATAACGTACTTTGAAAGGTTTTATTTGTTGACTCAAAGGCTACTCACCAAGCAATCTGAGTACTCACAAAGAACATATATTAAATTAAAAATAGTTTCAAGCACTGGCAGATATGGGTCAGTGGACTGAGCGCTGGCCTGCGAACCCAAGGGTCACCGGTTCAATCCCACCCAAGGTACATACCCAGGTTGGAAGCCAAGTCTCCAGCCAGGTCCCCAGCTGGAGGTAAGTAAAAGGCAACCATACACTGATGTTTCTCTCCCTTTCTTCCTCCCTCCCCTGCACCCTCTACAAAAATAATGAATAAAATCTTTTTTAAAAAAGTTTTAATAGCAAAAGATCAACTTAAACAGATTTTTAAATTAAAGTTTTAATATGTAACTAAACTCTTAAGGGAATTTTACAATTTAAGAAGGTTACTTTGTTTTTGAGTATCAGAGATTAAGCCAAGATAAAGTGAAAATAAATACTACTTTATCCCCTTTTTAAAATTCTCATCCCCAGGACATTTTTTTTCATTGCTTTTAGAGGGAGAGAAAGGAAGAGAGGAAGAGTAAGGAAAAAACATGGAAGCAAGTGAAAAGCATCAACAGGCTGCCTCCCTTATGTGTCTTGACTGAGGGAGGATCAGTGCTTAGACCAGGGAATGGGAGACAGTATGTGTGTGTACAGACTAGGGTTGCACATGCTCATACCTGCACCAGGAATCAATCCACAGCCTAGGTATGTGCCCTGCCTGGAAATCATACCTCACCTTTTGGTTATGAGAGGAACATTTCAATCAACCCACACCAGCCAGGGTACATTACTACTTTTTAAAGACAGTAAGACTAAGTTAAATTTTAGAAGTTAAAGCAGCCCCAACTGGTATGGCTCAGTTGGGCATTGTCATCAGCAAAGCAAAGGGTCACTGGTTCAATTCCTGACCAGGGCACATGCCTGGTTTGTGGGGTGCTTCCCAGTCAAAGCATGTACAAGAGGCAACATATTGATGTTTCTCTCATACATGGCTGCTTCTCTCCCTCTTTCTTCCTCACTGCCCACCTAAAAATTAATTAATTATTAATTAAATACAAAGCTTAAAGCAAACAGTCCATCCCTTCTGTGCATCTCCTACCAAAAAAATTTAAATTCAAGATATCAACAAACATCCTCACTTTGTTTATATATTTATTCTTTTAGAAAGAGGGGAAGAGAGAAAGGACAGAGCACTGATTGGTTGCCTCTCACATGCCCCCAACTGGAAACTTGACCCACAAACCCAGGCATGTACCAAGAGCAGGAATCAAACCAGTGACCCTTAGGTTTGTTGGATGATGCCCAACCCACTGAGCTACACCAGTCAGAGCAAACATACCCACTTTGAAATGAATAAGCAGGGTAATACTGGTATCATGAGTTCTCTACGTAGAAGTGATTTCATAGAAAGTAAGCCCAAACATAAGATAAAAACAAAATATAACCTTTTTTATTATTATTTTAAATTTTATTTATTATTTTCAGAGAGAGAAGGGAAAATGGGAGAGGCAGAAAGGGAGAGAGACATCAATGTATGGTTGCTTTTCACCTGCCTCCAGCTACGGACCTGGCTGGAGACCTGGCTTGCAACCTGGTTATGTGCCCTGCCTGGGAATCGAACCAGCAACCTTTGGGTTCACAGGCTGGCACCTTATCCACTGTGTTACCAGCCAGGGCCCCTTTTTATTATTTTTTACAGTTTATTTGTCTGTTTGTTTATTGATTCATTTATAGGGGGGAAGGGAGAAAGGTAGAGACACATCGATGCGTGAGAGAAACAACAGTGAGTTTCGCCTCATGTACGAGCCCCAACCAGGGATCTGGCCAACAACGCAGGCATGTGTCCTGACCAGAAATCTAACTGGTGACCTTTTCTTCTGCAGTACAATACTCAAACTGAGCCACGCCAGTCAAGACTATAACCCCTTTTTTAAGTGTATTTTATTTATTATATTACAGTTATCCCAATTTCTTTTCCCTTTGCTCTCCTCTACCCTGGACTCCCATTCCCTCCAGCAATCCCACCCCCTTAGTTCATTGTTCATAGGTCGTGCATGTAAGTCCTTTGGCTTCAGGCTTTCCTATATTATTCTTACTATTCCCCCATATATTTTGTACCTACCAACTATGCTTCTTAATCCCTATACCAGTTCCCCATTTCTCTCCCTTCCCCCTTTCAGCTGAGAACCTTCCAAATATCTCCACACCTATGATTCTGTTCCTATTCTGGTTGTTTGCTTAGTTTCTTTTTTGTCTTTACATTTTTAGATTTTGCTGATAGTTGTGAGTTTGCTGTCATTTTAATGTTCATAGTTTTGATCCTCTTTTTCTTAAGTCCCTTTAACATTCCCTATAATAAGGGCTTGGAGATGATGAACTCCTTTAGCTTTACCCTGTCTGGGAAGCACTTTACTTGCCCTTCCATTCTAAATGATAGCTTTGTTGGATAAAGTGATCCTGATTGTAGGTCTTTGCTTTTTATCACTTTTGAATACTTCTTGCCTACAGTTTCTTTTCAGAAATCAGCTGATATTCTTATAGGAACTCCTTGCTCAAAAGAGGGAATCTCTTTTAAGATTCTTTATCTTTAACCTCTGGCATTTTAATTATGATGCATCTTGGTGTGGTCCTCTTTGGATCTAACTTGTTTGGGACTCTGCTTCCTGGACTTGTATGTCTATTTCCTTCACCAAATTAGGGAAGTTTTCTTTCATTATTTTTTTCAAATAAGTTTTCAATTTCTTGCTCTTCCCCTTCTCCTTTTGGCACCCCTATGATTCAGATGTTTGTACATTTAAAGTTGTCCCAAAGGTTCCTAATTCTCTCCTCATTTTTTCTAATTCTTGTTTCTTCTTTCTGTTCTAGGTGAATGTTTATTTCTTCCTTTTGTCCCAAATCCTTGATTTGAAACCTGGTTTCCCTCCCTTCACCATTGGTTTTGTGTGAATTTTCCTTTGTTTCACTTAGCATAGCCTTCAGTTCCTTTATGTGTTTGACATACTCAAGCATATCTGCCAAGTCCATGAGCATCGTTATCACAAGTGTTTTGAACTCTTCATCTGTTAGGTTGGCTATCTCCTCATTGTTTAGCTCTCCCAGTGGAACCTTGATCTGTTCCCGCTTTTGGGCCATACTTCTCTGTCTCCTCAACTTGACAGGCTCCTGTGTTTGCCTGTGTCTAGGTGGAGATGTCACTCCTGCTACACTGTGTAAGAGGTGGAGCCTTAAGTATTTATCAGTATGGGATGGGGTAACTGCTTTTACCATCTTGCTTTTACCATGTTGGGGAGGAGTCTGAGAGGGAACAGTGCTGTTTGCTCAGCACTCATCCCGTTTCCAGGCACTTATCCCACTTCCCGTACGGGACTGAAGCCTTTCTAACTGTTGCCCTGGCCGTAATTCCCAGAGTGGGTGGGTCTGCAGGCATTTTAGGACCTTGGGCACCATCTAAACAAATGGACTCTGCTAAGAAAGGCGAAGTTCCTTTGCCCCAACCTCCACTGGTTTTCAGTCAGAAGCAACAAGGCTTTCTTTTCCCCAGCACAGGAACTGTGAGCTGCATGGTCTGGTCTGGGGCTGGGATCACTCCCCAGGTGTCCCTCCCAACTTTTATAATGTGTGACTGCACTTTCTCCCAGCTAGCCACAGCTACCACCATGGCTGCCACACTATGTCCTCTCTGCCTCTCCTACCTGTCCGGATGAGTATTCTTCTTTATATCTTTGTTGAACTTCCATGGAGCTCCATTTTCTTGAACTTCTGGTTATCTCCAGTTTTGAGGTAGTTGTATTCTTTCTTAGTTGTGGAAGAAGGAAGACAGCAGTATGTCTACCTATGCCTCTATCTTGGCTGGAAGTAAGACTATAACCCTTTTTAATCATCCCTGGTCAGTGTGATGCAGTTGATTGGACGTTGCCTACAAACTGAAATGCTGTGGGTCTGATTCCTGGTCAGGGCATATGCCTGGGTTGCCAGTTCAGTCCTGG
Organism: Noctilio leporinus; assembly: GCA_004026585.1. NCBI lineage: Eukaryota > Metazoa > Chordata > Mammalia > Chiroptera > Noctilionidae > Noctilio > Noctilio leporinus. The sequence continues at coordinate 8,502 of PVIW01015779.1, read as the reverse complement.
GTCAAGATGCATGCAAGAGGCAATCGATCAGTGTTTCTCTCTCACACTGATGTTTCTCCCCCTCTCTTTCTTCCTCCCTTCCCTTCTCCGTAGAATCAATAAAAGAAAAAACATCTAAAGAATATCAAATAATTATATAAAGTTGTTTTGTTTTATTTTTTAAATAACAAAGACTCTCCTAAAGAAGAGTAAGTTTTCACTTACTTTGTCTGGGACTGCATCCATTATCAGCTCACCGTACATATTAATGACCTATAAAAAGTCAACATAAAACCAGCTTACTAACCCTATCCAACTCAAAACATTCCACTCAGAATGAATAAAATATACTGCTAACAATAATCAAACCTTTTGGATAATGAGGTTAGTGAGTCACTTCATTAAGAAATAACGAATCCTTGATTCCAAAAGATAATTGTGAGGCCAACCCAGAAGTTATTAATTATATTGTATTTTCCAACATCCTCTGCAACTTTCCCATGATGAGAACCTACAATATACACTCACCTGGTCATTCAGCCAATTCTGACCATCCAGCGTCACCAAATCATCCATATCCAGCATGTGCTTATTATAAAAAACACGGAAGCTGCATTTTTGATGTCTGGCCCGATAGTTCGTTATTTCCCTATTGATAAATGGTTTTCTGAAAGATAAAAATTTTGAAATGAAAGATTAAAAATGTTAAGTTCTCCTCAAATTTTTGCTAAATCTTTTTTATCAAGAAGTCATTCGCTAAGAATTTTAATTTCAAGGGCTTAACTTAAGCATCATTGACAAACCTATTAGAAAAGTCTTCATTAAAGACATCCTTTAATCTTCCAAGGACATCTTTTTCACTGAGTGGGACCAAACTGCCATACTTCTTCATAACCTCATCTAGAAATCCTTAAATAAAGGAAGAAAGAAAATTAAGATGGAAAAACCATTTTCAGCAGTCATTCTCCCAATACCTAACCTCTACATAGTACTTAATATACATTCAACCCATATTACTACATATATTGTACTATTTTAGAAATCTTTAAAAAGTTGTTTTATGAACAAATAAAATTAATTAGGCCCTCACCGTTTCAATCTAAAGTCATGCTCTAAGGCACCAGTCCCCAACCTTTTTGGCACCAAGAACCAATTTTGTGGAAGACAATTTTTCCACTGGCCAGAATATGTGTCGTTGAGGGGCAAGGGGGTGATTTGGGGATGATTTGAGCACATTATATTCAAGCTCACCTCCTGCTATGCAATCAGGTTCTTAACAAGCCCAGACAAGTACAGGTCTGCAACCCAGACGCGGGGGACCCCTGCTCTAGGCATCATTTCACATTGGAATTTTAAGCTACAATACTAATATGCTATTGGAGAAGAAATGGCTAGCTAACACTAAAGATTGACATCTTTCAGATTGTACCTTACTGTATAATCCTATTCCTAAAGAGTGAAATCTAAATGACCTGCCCTGGCTGGTGTGGCTCAGTGGATTGAGTGCTAGTCTGTGAACCAAAGGGTCTCTGATTTGATTCCCAGTCTGGGCACATGCCTGGGTTGTGGCTAAGTCCCCATTTGGGAGTGCGCAAGGCAACCACACATTGATGTTTCTCTCCTTCTCTTCCTCTCTTTCCCTCTCTAAAAATAAATAAATAAAATTATTTTTAAAAATAAAGGGCTTAATTACCTAATTAAATGCATCTATCACATTTGGTAGCGGAAGGAATTACCTTTTCAAAAATCACAATTAAAGGGAACTGCTGAGATCGCTGTCAAAGTATCATTTGGTAAAGGTGGGTAATCTTATCTCATGCATGGGACAAATTCTGTCATTTTTAATATCATACAATTTGATAGATTATACTCTGAATAACACATGAGGTAAGCTTAACTGGATAACAGCTGTTTAAGCATATTTTAAGAAGGGAAACAGAATTAAAGATGACTTCTTGGCCAGAATATAGCTTACTCTTCAGGTTAATTTAGGCAGTATGTATATGTATTTTATTATTTTATTTTTATTTTTTCAAAGATTTTTATTATTTTTAGAGAGAGGGTAAAGAAGAGAGGTAGAGAGGAAGAGAGACATCAATGTATGATTGCCCTTCACCTGCCTCCAGCTACAGACCTGGCTGGAGACCTGGCTTGCAACCTGGTTATGTGCCCTGGCTGGGAATTGAACCAGCGACCTTTGGGTTTGCAGGCTGGCATGTATATGTATTTTAATGCCTTCCAAATGATCTACTTAATATACCTGAAAAAGGTTCTAGGAAATAAAACCAGGACATTATTTCTAAGTAACTACAAAGAAGCTGGGGGGAGGCTGAGGGGCTCACAGAGGTGCAGACATAACATGATATTCACTGAAGCTGAAGAGGGAAAGCAAAGTCTGGCTAAACATCAGTCTGACAGTTATGTCTCCTAGGTTAGCATGGGGAAAATAAGGATATGGCCATTTACTTTACCCAACTCCTTTTCTAACTTTAAGAATGGCCTCTGTTACACATCAATAGAACATGAACAGGAAGGACGACAACAAATGACTATGTGAAAAAACTATTTTTCCTCCTGTTAGTCTCCCATCTGAGTGGCTGTTAATAGGAAAGGCTTAAGAAAAGAACAAAGCTCAAACAGCAAAGAGTTGTTTGCTTATGCATAATTCTGATCTAGGTTTTAGGCATAAAAAGAGAAAAAAGAGGGGTCCCATGTTCCAGACAGTGACTTGAGGTTTCTAAACTAAGAATAGAGCGTATATTTGCCTGCAGTGTTCACTATATCTCTTTTCTCTTTTTGGAAGTGTGGAGATTTACTGACTTTTTTTTTTTTTTTTGAGAGAGAGAGAAACATCGAATTTGTTGTTCCACTGAATATGCATTCATTGGTGGCTTCTTGTATGTCCTGACTGGGGAATAGAACCTGCAACCTTGGTGTATCAGGATGATACGTTAACCAACCAAGCAATCCAGCCAGTGTTACTATATCACATCTTATAGTTATCTAAGTATAACCGTACATGTATATGGTAGAATGGGCCCAAACAGAAAATAAAGAACTCCAACATTTGAGAAACTGCATTTAAGGAACAAATATTATATAAAAATGTCCCCCCACACACATACAAAAGACTAAACTTTAGGTCCAGCAACCTTCATTGAGATTCTCAAATTAAGAAAGCAGGTTCATTTGTCATGGGGGTATGGATTCCAAATCCAAATGAGCATCAAAGGAAAGAGGTGCCCTTACTAATAATGTTATTTCTGTATGGCAGTATTTTAAGTTGCTATATTTCACCCCCCTTATCCATATTTTTGTTTTCACATTCAGACGATATAGATTCTTAATACATATTAGGAAAAGCACTACCTGAACCTTCAAGGAGAACCTTAAGATAACAATGTCTCACAGACACACACTAGTAACTCACTGGGACTAGAGTAAAACAATAAAGAACACTTAGCATAAGCCAAACACTAGCCTATCTCCCTTCATCCTTGTAAATACCCTACGTTAGCCTACTTTACAAATGGAGACAAGAAGCTGAGGGAGGTTCAGCAACGTTCCCAAGGACCCTTAACCAGCACACGCAGGTCACCCAACCCCAGAAACAAAGCAGTCTGCTCTTATGCTGTGCCCCCTCCAAACCAAGAAACACCTATCATCTTTTCTCTACAACTTAGGTGTTCACTTCACCTTTTAACACCTGTGGGCCAAGAATTACCTATAAAAGAGACTTAAAGAGTTAAATTCGTTATTCTTTACCCACTTGCTATCACCAAACTAATGAACCAAAAAGGAAAAGTACATTTGAAATACAATTTCTTTAACTTCAAAAGTACCAAAATGTCAATTTGACCAAGAAACAAAGGATAAATTGTTAGAAAAAAAAAGAAAAGCTCCAGTTCAAATTGTAGCTCACTCTGCAAGTACAGAAGGTAATAATATAAAAAAAATAATAAAACCTGATGTTATTTCAGAAGTTAAATTACTCAACATGTCAAACTGTGTTGGACAGGTTTTTTTTTTTTTTTAAAGATTTTATTTCATTATTTTTAGAAAGAGGGGAAGGGAGAGAGGCAGACAGGGAGAGAAACATCAATGTATGGTTGTGTTTCACCTGCCTCCAGCCACAGACCTGACTGGAGACCTGGTTTGCAACCTGGTTATGTGCCCTGGCTGGGGAATCGAACCTGCGACCTTTGGGTTCACAGGCCGGCGCCTTAACCACTGTGCTACCAGCCAGGGCTTGGACAGGTTTTTTTGAAGCAACATCCTACCCTAAAAGTGGAGTAAGGTTCATAGTGTTATGCACACAACAAATGCAACCACTTGGTTTCTCTAACAAAACAGAATACACATGCCAGAAATAAAAAATAAGGCAGGCATAAAATATAAGCATAAATTTAAGGATTGTGCACTATAAAACTTTAGGTTAGGTACTTATAACCTAAGTAAAAACACTATAAAATTCTGTTAAAAGACACAAAGATCAATAATTAATTTTTGTTTCTACACAGGAAAATACAAATATTGAAATGAACACAATTTTCTCTAAATTAATCTGTAAGTGTAATACAATACCAACTAAAAGCCAGTTTGTTTTTTTATTGAAAAAGTAAACTCAAAATTCAATTAGGGACAAAAGTGTGAGAAATTCCTAGAAATTTTTGAAAAGGATTTAAAGGGAGTGGTGAATAAGGGGCAAGAGAGGAAAAGTAGGGCTAGTCATGTCTAATTCTAAAACGTGTAACTACAAGCCCTGGCTGGTGTAGCTCGTGGATTGAGCACTGGCCTACAAACCCAAGCCAGGGCCCTAAGTTAGGGCCCATACCCAGGTTGCAAGCCAAATCTCCACCCAGGTCCGCAGCTGGAAGAAGGTGAAAGGCAATGATATTGATGTTTCTCTCCCTTTCTTCCTCCCTCCCTTCTCTCTCTAAAAATAATAAAATCTTTTTAAAAATAACAAAAACTAACTACAGTAAGTAAAAGGGAATAGTGCTAGCATAAAACTAGACCCAATGGCAGATGGCATCACATAATCCTAAGGAAATGATGAATTACTCAATAAGTAATATTAGAACTAGTGACTAACTCGCTTATTCAGTTGGATTTATTTTGGTGTAAAAAATGAGGTAGGGATCTATCTTTACTTTTTTCCAAATGGCTAAATGTAAAAATGACTATAGCCTAGTAGAAAATAGGATTGAACATCTTCGTAGAATTTTATCCAGGAAAAAGTTCATTTTGAGAAGCTTTGTTCTAACACATAGCCATAAACATGCTAAAATTAAGTGGCAGTTACCATATAATTTCCTTTAGAACTTTTATGCCCTCATGAACATGTATTTTTTTCTTTTTTTAAGATTTTATTATTTTTAGAGAGAGGGGTAGGGAGAAAGGCAGAAAGGGAGAGTCATCCATGTATGATTGCCTTTCACCTGCCTCCGGCTATGGATCTGGTTGGAGACCTGACTTGCAACCTGGTTATGTGCCCTGGCTGGGGAATCGAACCAGTGACCTTTGTGTTTGCAGGCTGGCACCTTATCCACTGTGCCACCAGCCAGGGCCAACATATATTTCCTAAACATGTAAGTAAGCACACTTTACTTACCCTCCTTGAAGCTATTTTTCCCATTCAGTACATCGTTTTTTGTTTTTTTCCCCAAGTCAATGCAAAACAACCTAATTGATTAAATGGGTATGTCACATTTCAACCAATACCCTATTGATGACCATTTAAGTTCATTTTTAGCTAATACTCCAATTAATACCTTTGGCATTATCTTTGTTCTATTGTTTCCCCAGAATACTTGGTAAAAGTCAAATCTCTGGGTCAAAGGACATGAATATCTAAAACTTCAAATTTTCACTTATGAGTTTTGTTACATACATATACAGGATTTTAATGTTTATGGAGTCAAACTGATATATTTTTCTTGCCTGAGCTTCCTATTGTGCTTGATTATTAAGAGTCTCTTGTATTTAACAGCTTTACTGAACTATGATTCACATACCACAAAATTCAACTTCTCAAAGTGAACAATTCAGTGATTTGTATATTCAGAGTTGTGCAGCTATTACCACTACCTAATTGCAGTATACTTGCATTAGTACACAAAGTAGCCACTCCTTCTTCTCTCTCCCCAGCCCCGGGCAACCATTAATCCACTTTGTATTTCTACATTTTTGTGCCTGTTTTCTTTCATTTAACATATTTTCAAGACTCATCCACACTGAAACATACATCAGTATTCCATTTCTTTTTATGCCATAATATTCCATTGTATAGATGCACCAAATTCTGTTTGTCCACTCATCAGTTCATAAACAGTCTATTTTCAGACTACTATGAATAATGATGCTATGAACATTTATGTACATTTTTATTTTTCCTTTTGTGTACAAGTTCATGTACCTTGATTCTAATAAGCTAATTTTTAATTTATCTAGAATATGTTGTGACATAGGAATTTATTTCTTTCCTTCCAAAACATAAGACTCATTTTTCATATTCTCCTTCAAGTCTAAATTTTTTCCAACAACTCACAACTATCATTGCAAAGCACCCAACTTGATTGTGAAGGGAGTGACTTTCTTTTTACACTCATATACATTAGTTTATGCAATATTTAATAAAATTATGGAACACAGTAAGTAAATTGAGCTGGTGTGGCTCAGTGGATTGAGTGCCAGCCTGCCAACAGAAGGGTTGCTAGTTCAATTCCGGTCGGGCACATGCCTGGGTTGCAGGCCAGGTCTCCAGTTGGGGGCATGTGAGGGGCGACTCGTCTATCTTTCTCCCTCCCTTTTCCTCTAATAAAAATAAGAAAAATAAGTAAACTGAAGTAAGTACAAGTGGCCCTAAATATATAAATACACTGCAATGAACATAAGAGGCAATTTTATTAGAGAAGAGCCAGCACTCAAAAAAGCATGGAAGTTAATATTAAATGTCTCTTCCATTGTGCTGGCTTTCCTCAGATGTTTAGGTAGATCCTGGGCTCCTCTCTATTTGAGTAACTTGTTGGGTGGAGGGAGGGCTATGATGGGCAGCAGCTGTTGTTCCGCCTTGAACCATTTTCAGTGGCAGTGTGGATGCTAAGAACTACAAAAACTTTTCTGGGAATGGCTGTTTCTCATTCTTGCCATGTGTTAGAAGTAATGGAGCAGGGGGCAGGAGAAATGTCCTCTCTCCCCATTAATTTGTTCTTAGAATTTCAATGCTGTATGTCAATTATATATCAAAAAAATCAGGTAAAAAGAACTTGAGCTTGACAGCAGATATCTCCCCTGTTGACACATGGCACAGGCAAGGAGAGATGCTTTTGTAGCAACTCACCAAATATTCAGTCTTTCACTGAGTCTCCACTTTTCTCTCCATCTCCACCACCTACTCCAGAAATGGGCATTGTTCAGTGCTGCATCCTCTTCCTACACTAATCCTCCTTTTACCACTAAGGCTGCCCTCTGGCCTTTCCCTCTACTTTCTGCCTTTTGAAGTTTCTTAGTTTCCAATTCACCAAAACTCTCCTCCCAGTTTTAATATACTTTTCATGTATTGTATTACAGATCACTAAATGGTAATTTTGTAAAAATTCCTACCTCCTTATGTCAATATTCAACCTATCAATTGGTTTTGCAAGTGCTACTTCTCTAAGTTAATTGGTATTTGTGGGTAAATGTTAACTATTTTAGGTTCATGGTTCTGCTAACCTCATAGTAGGGAAATTTGTCTTTCTTTTTTCCAAAACAGTATAAACAACAGAAATTGGTTTTAAAAGATTTGCTAGGACTCCGTGCTTTGTGCATCTTTTTCTTCAGGGGTAGGGGCTTTTTAAAAAATATATTTTATTTATTTTTAGAGGGGAAGGGAAGGAGAAAAAAGAGGGAAAGAAACATCAATATGTGGTTGCCTCTCACATACCCCCAACTGGGGGTCTGGCCTACAACACAGGCATGTGCACTGACTGGGAATCGAACCAGATATCCTTTGGTTCACAGGCCAATATTCAATCCACTGAGCCACACCAGCGAGGGTTGAGTAGGAAGGCTTTTTATAAACACTTGATGGCTGGGCAACCAAAGTGTTCAAAACTGTTTAAACTGGCAAGAAATAAATGTCCTAACTCCTCAGAAAAAGCCACTCTGTTAACATTTCATTTCTTTCCACATATGTTCTAAACAAATAAGACCGAGTAAACTTCTTTGAAATGTTCTATTAAGCCCAGGAAAAACACTTCTATTTGCTACTTTGAGTAACTTTGCCTTTAAAACTGTAATACTTTAAGGCATCATTCACTATATGCATTAAGTTTGAATATTGGATACTCTGGACATGGAGAATAGCTGCAGTATAGAGAATTCACTATTAAAAACCAAAATTACATGGTTTCTTCATCATGGAATCAGGGGTATAAGCAATGACTGCTTAAAATACAGAGTATGCACAATAAATTGGAAATAATTTTGCATCTCCTTATTTCACGTGCTTATTAATTTTGAAAAACTATGTTTCTAAGG
>PVIW01015778.1:0-18673 GCA_004026585.1 Noctilio leporinus | reverse complement strand
AAAAAAAAAAAAAAAAAAAAAAAAAAAAAAAAGAAAAGGAAAAAAGAAAAGGAAAGAAAAAAGGAAAAAAAGGGAGAAAGTCCCAAGAGAAAGAGAACTCAATATTAATAAAGAAAAGGTTTAGGTTTCTGTTCACCCTTTATGGTCTCTGTTGGTCCCGGTGGAGCTAGGACCAGTGGGTTTTATCAAGGAGAAAAGAAAGGAGAAAGAAAGAAAGAAAGAAAGAAAGAAAGAAAGAAAGAAAGGAAGGAAGAAAGAAAGAAAGAAAGAAAAGGATGGGGGGGGTGAAAGTCACAAGACAAAGAGAAATCAATATTAATAAAGAAACGTTTCAGCTGTGTGTTCCCCCTTTATGATTTCTGATTGGTCCAGGTGGAGCCAGAACCTGTAGGCTTTACCAGGAAGAAAAGGAAAATAAAAAATTAAAAAAAAATAAAAATAAAAAAAAAAAGAGGAAGGAAGAAAAGAATAAAGAATGGGTTTAGAAAGGCTGGGGAAGGGAGGAATACTTAGATTGAGGACTGGGAATGCGTTATAGCCACAGAGTGAATAGACTTTAATTCGGGAGTAGGGGAGGGTCTTGGGTATTTAGGTGAATTGAGGTATAGGGGGGGATTAAGAATATGTGAGGAGTAACTTTTGCAAAGGATATGTTGGGGCTTAATAGTTCATATTGCTCTCGGTATAATTCAGGTGCTTGAGATTGGCAGCAATCCCTTCCCTGATGCTGCCTCTTTTTCTTGGTCAGGACTTAACAGTCTATAGTCTATATTCTAGCCGGGTCTTGGTGCGTGGCAGGGCCTCTGATTGTCACAGTAGGGCTGATTCTGAGTGTCCGCCCCCAGGTATGCTGGGCCTTCAGCAGCCTGGCTGGGTTTTAGGGCTACCGGTGTTCTGGAGCCTGCAGAGAGCCCCCTCCCACTCCTGGTGGAGGTTCCTGCCCAGGACTCGCTCCCAGCACTTCTGCAGGGCAGCGGGCAATTTCGCTGGTCCCTGTGCCGACTGGTCCTGCCCCCGCAGTTCCGGGAGGAGGCCGGGCCTATCAGTCAACACTGTCCAGGGTCCTCCTACACTGTCCCGCCCTTCCGGGGCGAGCACCACGCCTCCAAGCCAATCAGCTCTCCGCAGAGTCCTTTACGTGGCCTCTGTGATGAGCCCCTCCCAGGCGTGGGCAGTGCGGCCTTTGTCTCCGGCAATGGCGGGTCTCCCGACACTAGTTCTGGCTCGCCGCTTGGAGCTTCCCGAGGAGCCTGGGGGCCTGTGTGGTTGCGCAGGGCCGGGTCTCCCCCCTCGCAGGGGCCTCTAGCTGCTGTGTCCCCAGGGGCCCAGCAGCTCCGTTTTCTGCCCTCTCGCCGCCCCGGCCGGTGCACTTCCCGCTCCCCTGCTCCGGCCTCCCGCAGGACTCCTCTCCTCTGCCTCTAGCCCCGTGCACTCGGAGTCTCCTCTCCCCGTTGCCGGAGTGAGTTTCTCACAGTCCCTCCCCTGCAAGAGTTCAATTCCGAGTTCCCTACGGCGTTTGCCCTCTCTGCCCGCACTTCACTGCTGAGACTTCCAGCCACCAGGGAGCCTGAAACTGGCCCCAGTCAAACGCGCCCCTCTGGGCAGAGCCGCCCCTGCCCAGAGCCGACCTCGGCCCGCCGGCCGGTAGGTCGGGAACGCCTCACCTACTGTCCTGCTGGCCTCCTCTGTCTCTGGGCTCTGCTCCCCTGTGTCCAGATGCTGCCCGTTCCAATTGCTAGGGTCCTGAAGACGTCTCACGCTCCTCATCCTGTCCTCTAGCTGCTTTGGTACTCGAGAACACCATCAGCACTGCTCTCTACTCTGTCGCCATCTTGGAGATCTGAAGTTCAGTTTCTAGGATCCTGGAAATTAAACAAAAACCAGATTACCAGGGGAAAAGGCATACAGTTTTAATTAATATTTATATGAATGGGAGGTCACAGAAAATAAATGTAAGCCAAAGAAGTGGTCAGACTCAGAGGCTAATATGCCTGTTTGACAATGAAGGGAAGGTTTGGGCTCAAAGGGATGATCAGTTCTGGGGAGGTGACCAGGAAATATAAGGAAGCCTAGTAAAAGATTAGGGATATTTTAATGAAGTTTATTTTTGCACATTTATCTTGCTGTCAATTTTTTGTCGTCAAAAGTAAGAGTCACACTTTTCTTTCTGGTGTGGGGGACTCCTTAATCAAAGTGAGCCAGGTTAGTGAGAAGCTAGAATTCCTTCCCAAATGGAACAGGGAAGTTGAGACAGAAAAGTGGCCAGAGACTGAGCAATTTAGAGCCAGCTAATGAGTCACAAGATCTTATCTTCCCTATCCAAGGACACTTAAGAGCAAATGATTTGCACATTCCAGGCAGTGTTGGAGCAGATTCACCTTGGTCCTGGCCCCAATTCCTCTTGGGTGAGGGTGACAATCTTTGCAGGTGAAACTGACTAGGGCATAACCCTGATCCCTCTGTACACTCATTTTGATGCATCAGAATATCATATCTGGAAAGTTGATGAATATTCTAATTGAGACCTCTTCTAAAATTCTCCCCTTCATAAAATTGATAAAAAACCTTCAAGACAAAGGATCCAGTGTGTGCTCTCCCTTGAGCATGCTCACCTTTCCCCGCTCATTCCTCAGATACATATCTTTGCTTTCTTTCTCCTAAACTCTGAAGTTCCCCACAAGACTTGTAACTAGGGGAGCAGTGAGCAGCATCAGCTTGTCCTGGGCTAAGCCCCAAACTCATCTCCAGTGGCCCTACTTTTGCGTCTATTACTTGTTCCCCGAGTCTATGCAGCCCAGCTGGCTCACTTCTCCTGCCTCTGTGACCTTCTAAAAGGGCCACACCTGGGCTCAACTCTTCCTCACATTTCCAAAGGACCAAGGCAGCTCTGCTTAGGCTCCCTCCTATTGTGATCTTGTCTCTTCTATCTTAAGCCCTTCCTTTTTTTTACTGTCCTGGATTTCAGTAAACATACTCTCATAATCACCTCAACTTGTGTTGTGAAATCTTTCCTGCACTAAATTAAGAGCCTACATATCCACCTCATGCTGGGTCACACCTGCCTCAGTCCCAGTCCCTTTCTGGTGACAAAAAGGAATTATACATTGCTTTCAGGAAGATAAGGAGGGCAAAGAACTTTTTCTACATCTAATGATTCTCAGTTACCTTCAGCTTAAAATATTTATGCCAAAATGGCATATTTGGGGGTGGCATATTTTTTGATACTCAATTCTAATCAGAATAAAAATGTCAAGAAAATAAATAAATGAAACAATTACAAATTTGGCAGGTTTTACAACAGAGACAATACTAACATGGGGAAGACATGGAGGAAAAACAAGGGGTATGATTGGGACAGGGTGGCCTGGGATAGCCTCTCTGAGAAGGGCATCACCTTCTTTAAGCTGGACAGCAGTACCTTGGAAAGATGGGCAGAGCAAGTAATGAGCAATGGGAAAAAAGAGCTTTATGCAAAGAGTAACATGTGCAAAGGCCTTGGGGCATGAGAGACTGAATTTATAAATTCAGTCACTGGATGATGGCCAGACCATATGTAAAATTGGAAATGATCTACAGTCTGCAACAAGCTGCCCAGAAAACCACCCAATACACTGCGGTGACCTGCCCAGGATGCCAGTCTGCTATCCAGAAGTCAGATGTAAGAAATCAGAGCATTTACCATTTCTAGCAAATTAATTAGGAAGCCAAGCAATGATAATTGGTCCAAAATTGATTAATAACAAACAGCTTCCTTAAAATTTGTCCCCACTTCTAATTTAGGATCAGCTGGAGAAAACTGAATGTGAACCCATAACCAATCACTTTGGTCACCCCGTTTGTAACTAGCTGTTCTCCATGCCAGCAGCCTCCAATCAGAGCACATCTGAACCTTTTCACACAATAAATCCTTCCCATTCCTCTGCCTTTCTTTCTCCTGTCTTTGAGTTTGCGTTAGAAGGCAAAAGGTGGCTGACCCTTTTGTTAGAGGAAGTTTGAATTAATAGTCTTTGCTTGTTCTTGGTTTGTCTTCACTTATTTCCACAGGTGGGAAAGAGAATTGAGGAGTCAAGGAATTGAACAAGCAGAGGGATGAAACCTAAAGAGTTGGGGGACAGTGGGAGAGTGTGGACAGATGGGAGTGGACAAGGTAGGGCCATTGTAAGGAGCTGATATTTTTGTTCTAAGTGAATGGAAAGCCACTAAAGAATTTTAAGCAGAATGAGTGTTCTGATCTGATTTACACTTTAAGATTACTCTTGCTGTCATCTGGAGAAAGGATGGAAAGGGAAAAGGACAGAACTGGTATGATTGGTCTTGAACCTGGGTGTTGTTTCAAAGCCCTGGAAGTTTCCTGGATTAAATGTGAACCTGGTTTCTGTGTGTTGACTAAAAGAAAAAGACTGAAGAAAAAGGCAGCCCAATCTGCACTAAGAGGCAGCAGGTTCAATGACAAGGGAACTTACTTAGGATGCTCATCTTAAGCAACAGAGGAGGCGTGCGTAGATCTCTTCACCTACCTGCCAGAATCTTGCAAGTTTACACATAGGCCTTGCCTGGGTCAGTTGTGTGTTCAGTCCAGTGGTCTCAGTAATACGTTGCTCTCTCAAGGCTGTATTTTTTAAAGGAGCTCTGCTGTAGGCAGGTGAGCAGAATGCATTCCAGGAGGAAGTGAGATGACTCCAGTTGCCTCTGTCCATCTAGGGGGCCAGCCAATGGTCATGTTCTCTCAATGACCTCCAGCACATGGGTAGTGGAGGTAAAGAGGAGGAGGCAGATTTAGGATATATTGTGGACTTATTGTGGACTTTATAGGACTTACTAATGGACTTCGTATTCAAAAGTAGACTCTGAATGGAACCAAGGATATATTTTGGCTTTGTACAGGTAGAATGTGCTATCATTTAAAGAGATAGATATGATTAGCAGTGCATACTTGATTTTGTAATATATCAAAGCAGACAAGTAGCTAGTCATATATTCATGCCTGGATCTCAGAGGACTGACCTGAGATGGAAAGATCTGTTTTGACATTATTAGCATATGGATACTTTGAACCATGAGAATTGATGAGATCTTCTAGGAAGAGAGAATAGAGAAAGTATAAAGAAGGGCTTATATATCTGGAGATTGCATAGAGGCGAATGAGCCAAGTAAGCTAAGGGGTAGAAGGAAATACAAGGCTAACTAACATAGGGACCAAGAATCCAAGAAGAGGCAAGCATGATTCACCTGTGTGGATGCTTGTAGAGTCTAAGATGAGAACAGAAAACTGTCTTTTGGGTGTGGCAAAATAGAAATGGCATATATGTCAATAACAGTTCTTGGAAAGATTTAGATAAAAGCAAATCAGAATGGGTGTAATAATGGAGGTGAGAAAGTGAGTGTGGCCAAACCTCTGGGGAGGAGAGTGGGAAAATACCACAGGATCTGAGTGGGGGTGGGAGGAAGGGAAGGTTTATATTTTTATAATGGGCTTCCATTGGTTCGATACAGATGAAAATGACCCAAACATTCACAGCATTTGCTTTTTTAAATGTTTAATTTATTTATATAATTGTAAAAGCAATATGTGATAGGCTTTGTTTTGCTTTTAGAGGTCATGAAATAATGGCCTCAAGGAGCAAGAATAGTGATGCTGGCCATTCAGATCTGCCAAAGAAAAGCCATAAAGTGAACCTTTTAAGTAAAAACGTGAGTCTCAACTTAATAAGGAATTTTATCATCTTGCATCATCACAAGAACAAATATGCATATAGGACACTAACATATTTTGAGAAAGAGATAGGCCACATTCAGATAACTTGTATTACAATATATTCATCTAATTTTTCTATTTTATTAGTAGTTATTATTATTGCTGTTAATGTCTCACTGTGCCCATTTTATAAATTAAACTTTATCATAGGCATGTGAGTATAAGGAAAAAAATTATATATGAGGTCTGCCCAGAAGGTATCCAGCCATGTAATATGAAAAATAGAGACATTTATTGAAGAATATATAAGAAACATTGTACATAGGACAATGATACCTCGGGTCCCTTCAAAGCAGGCTCCTTGGAACCTCACGCAGCTCTCCTAATCACCATCAGCTGCCCCATCATATTTTTCTGAATCTCATTGATGGTCTGAAATATTTTCCCTTTCAAAGGTGATTTTAATTTTGTGAAAAGCCAGAAGTCATGGGACACCAAATCTGGGCTGTAGGGAGGCTGAGTCACTAGGTGATTTGATGTTTCACCGGAAAAATTATGTGTGAGATACGATGCGTGAGTGGGTGCATTGTCCTAATGAAGCTGCCTGTCACCAGTTGCCCATAACTGTTGCCTTTTGACTCATCTGAATAGTTACACATTCCTGAACAGAGGAATGTTTAAGCTTAATGCAAAATTTGATGCAGATTCATTGCTCTACTCACTCAGTCATTTTGAATGTTATGGCCACACAGTACACATGCTCACTCAACAGTGTCTACTGCCCCCACTGAATAATACGGAGAAGTTGTCATTGTTCACAGATGTGCATTCCAGTCAGGTCTCCTTGGCTGCCAGGTTACATCAATGTAGCACAAACCGTTCTTGTTATATTAACAACAGCTGAGCTTTTTCCAGACAGACTATATACTATAATATATATGCATATATGGTTTTATACTATCTGTCCTTTCAGGCATCCACTGTGGGTCTTGGAACATATCCAACACAGATAATGGAGGACTACTTTTTTGTTAAAAATAAACTGGGGTATATTAAAGTTTTAAGAGTTTTATTTTTTTCACTTGAAAAAAATCCATTTAAATTGAGCACTACCACAACATAAGTAGTTAGGAAAGCCCTGCTAACAGGAACTAGGGGAAAGACTTACATACAGAAAATTTGGAAGCAAAGGAAGAACATTATTTGCTTGGCTGTGGATTAAACCCTAGTTGGCTATTTGTGATTGGTGGTGTTTAGGTTTTGATTTCTCAGCTCTGATACATTCACAGGCTTGGATTTTGGTTTGCTTATTCAAGTCACTATAGCATTATAGCCACCTCAGTCTAATTGCCTCCTGGTTTAATAAATTTACTATGTCAGATAGCTACTTTGTCAAGCACATTGCAAACATCAATTAGGATCCTCATCATAATCCTAGAGCAAAACCCTAACATTGTCAAGAATGAAAATTATTTTCTCAGAGGATCCAAAGCCTTCCCTAAAAAGTATAGAATTCAGATCAAGACCCTAGACCCTTCTGAATTATTTTATTTATTTAAAAACATTTTTTAAACCCTCACCCAAGGACATTTTTCTTTCTTTCTTTCTTTCTTTCTTTCTTTCTTTCTTTCTTTCTTTCTTTCTTTCTTTCTCTCTCTCTCTCTCTCTCTCTCTCTCTCTCTCTCTGTCTCTCTCTCTCTGTCTCTCTGTCTCTCTGTCTCTCTCTATTCCTTCCTTCCTTCCTCCCTTTCTTCCTTTCCTTCTTTCCTTCTTTCTTTCTTTTCTTTCGAGAGAGGAATGGAAAGAGAGAAACATCGATTGTGGCTTCCTCCTGCACACACCCAGACCAGGGATCAAACCGACAACCTTCTGGTTACAGGAAGATGCCCCAACCAACTGATCCACACGAGCCAGGGCCTGAGCTGTTTTATTGATTTTCATGACAGCAAAGCAAGGAGATCTATTCAGGGAAAATGAAACCAAACCAAATACCTAAAATCTTAAGTGTTGACTATGAATTACAACCCAGCTGGGACATCTTTCCTACTGCCACATGTATAAAAAAGGTGATTGTCAAATGTGAGACATACTCCCGTGTTCAGGAATTGTTCTGCCTTCCATTTGTCAATTAAATCTCAATAAAGCTGTGAAAAATCAATACATAAAATAGAACTTATTCTGTCAGCTGTAACACCTCGCCTTTCTCAAGCAGGAGAAAGAAATCATGTCTGAATGCTGGTAAATGAAAGCAATCTACAAGGTCTGTCCTGAAAGTATCAGCCACGCAAACTTTTAATTTTATTGACACTGGTTCGATACTTTTGGGATAGACATTATATAATTACACTGGGATAATTTGGGATTAGCTCTCATTTTTGAAAAGAGTAAGCAATATAGGTACTTATAGGAATTATTTTGTGATAAATTACAAGTGTTCAATTATCTTCAGGCTAAGTCATATGATGTTGGGAGCTCTTTTAGTGTTTTAATTAGGGCCTGCATGAAGAAAGCATTATTAGCCAGAAAAGATCTTTCTCAGGCTCTGTGAAAGCCAGGCAGAACTACTTTGGGTGGGCAGGCCTTTGGGATGATTCAGATTGGACTCTGCTTGGACAGTGACCTGGCCATAGAGCTTTGTACCCCTTGGAGACCATACAGATCCCCCGACATTCTGGTTTCTGAGGCAGCTCCCCACAGTACCCTGGATCTGGTGGAGAGTTTGATTTGTCTCCATTTCGTAGGAGAATAACATTTATTTTTTTGTTTATTAATTTTTTTATTGGGAATAAATAAATAATGTTGACATTATTACAGATGTCCCCTGTTTTCTCCTCCTTTGCCCCCCTCCACCCAGCCCCCACCCCCATCCTTCACGACATTGTTGTCTGTGTCCATGGGCCATGTATATATGCATATATGTTCTTTGGCTAATCTCTCCCAGTCCCTTTTCTCCCTTTTCCTGAGATCTGTCAGTATGTCCCATGTGTCCGTGCCTCTGGTTTTGTTTGTTAGTTTATTTTGTTCATTGGGTTCCAAATATGAGTGAGATCATACAGCATTTGTCTTTCTCTGAGTGACTTATTTTGCTTAGCATAATATTTTCTAGGTCCATCCATACTGTTGCCAAAGGTATGAGTTCCCTCCTTTTTACAGCTGTGTAGTATTCCACTGTGTAAACATACCACTGTGTTTTGTTTTTTTTTTTAAAGATTTTATTTCATTATTTTCAGAAAGAGGGGAAGGGAGAGAGGCAGAGAGGGAGGGAGACATCAACATACCACTGTTTTTTATGCACTCATCTACTTATGGACACTTGGGCTGTTTCCAGATGTTGGCTATTGTAGATAACACAGCTATGAACATGGGCATGCATATATTCTTTCTGACTGGTGTTTTGGGATTCTTAGGATATATTCCCAGAAGTGGGATTGCTGGGTCAAATGGCAGTACAACATTTTAAACCATATTGTCAAGGAATTCTTTTAAGATAGTATTTGAAGTACCCAAATCAATCTTGCTTTCTGTTTTATAAGTACCTGTGTATTGCATCAGAGATTCTCAGTTAAGTACGTCAGAAGCTTGATTTGAAGTCCACGGACTCACTCAGAACAGTTTTTTGAAATGTAAATTCCTCAGCTGGTAAAGTAAAAATCTGGGCAGTGGTGGGGGTTTGGGGGTGCTGCATTGCCCCTCATGTACTTGTCAGTTCTGACTTTCTATGATGCTGATAATTTTCATGATGTCTATTGACTGGCTGCTGTGTGTACACCAAATGTTGTTTTAAGTGCTACACTTGCATTAACTCATTTGTTCCTCTCAGCAGCTGCTGGATGAAGATAGTATTTTTACTTCCATTTTACAAGTGGGACATTGACAACAAACAGAAATGAAGCTCCCAGTTCACTTTGCAGAAGTGGGGTTCCTATGCGTGCAGCGTGGCTCCAGACCATGGCGATGGGATGCCAGGAGGAGGAGGATGTAGAGAGGTGAGAGGAAGGCCATGAAGCACTGAAGATCATTTATCATTAACAAACAAACAACAAGTATTTATTCTGCAGAAGCACATATACTTTTAAGTGAAACACATCAGTTTGTTTATGGATTTAAATTCTGAAAAGTCATTTCTTAACAGAGAAATTACTTTCTCCAAAAAGAAAGAAAGTTCTACAAGGCTTTTAAAATCCTCTCTTGTGTAAGAATTTGATTATATAAGTAGACAATTTTGTTGGAAATAAGTGAATGATCGGGTTTGGCTAGGACAGGGTTTTTCCCCCCTTAGTTCTTTATGTATAGTGTTTTTCCCCCCTTAGCTCTTTACATATAGTGTTCTTCCCCCCTTAGTTCTTTACTGACTGATTGCTATTATTAGTTAGATTCCTAACCTCAGTGTGCTGGGGTTTGTGCCACTTGCAGCACTCAGTTCCTTAGGGTCTTGAGGTATGAGAATCAACAAGGCTAGTCTGGGCACACGGTAGGTGTCCATAGGCAAAGAGAAAGTGTTCACATGCACAGGGGTGGGGTGTCTGCATGCACAGGGGCGAGGTGCAGCAAGCACAGGGGGTCACCACCCCGGACTCTCCCCCGCTTTCTCCCCAGGCAGTTTCCAAATGCTTCTTCCTTGGCCAGTTGCTCTGTTGCCAGGTTCCCCTGCATCCTGCAGCTACTGCCTCCCCAGGGCTCCCGGGGATCCAGGCAGCTGATATGAGGAGATGCTCCTCTCCCTCTGTGACACTCATGCCCTCTTTATTAGATGGGTGACAAAACAGTGCTTCCTATGCCAGAGTGCTGGGAATCTTTTGGTGAAAACAATTTGTAGATTTTAGTTTTTCTCTGGAAACCAGGCATGAATTTGGAGTCCTGGCCTTCAAGTGACAGCTGGCCATGACTTCCCTCCTCAGGTGAGGAAGTCCTTGCTATGAGGCCCTCTGATGCCCTGATGCTTTTCCCAGGCATTTAACGCTTCTGGGGACCTTCCTGGGTTTCATGAACAGCCCACTGCTGCCCCTCATCACCCAGATTGTATGAGATGTGCTTAGACTTGCCTTAATTTAGAAATAATTTAGGCCCAGCCTGGGGATGACAGACCAATCACACAGTTAATTTCCTAAAAGGTAGATCAGTTTGTTTGAAATTCAATCCAGGGCCTGGCTGGTGTGGCTTAGTGGATTGGCTTGTGAACCAAAGGGTCACTGGTTTGACTCCTGGTCAGGGCATATGCCTGGGTTGCAGGCCAGGTTCCCAGTTTGGGGCTTGGGAGAGGCAACCATATATTGATGTTTTTCTCCTTTTCTTTAAATGAAAGAAAAGAAAAAAAAATTGATTCTTTCTTGAGGAAGTTTGCGGTGCTTTAAAGCCATTTTACAACTTTCTAACCACATTTTTTTCTTTTTTAAAGATTTTATTTATTATTTCCAGAGAGAGGGGAAGGGGGAGAGGCAGAGAGGGAGAAAGACATCAATGTATGGTTGCCTTTCACCTGCCTCCAGCTATGAACCTGGCTGGAGACCTGGCTTGCAACCTGGTTATGTGCCCTGGCTGGGAATCGAACCAGCGACCTTTGGGTTCGCAGGCCAGCGCCTTCAGCACTGAGCCACCAGCCAGGGCTCTAACCACGCTTTTGACTGCAATTAATAATTCTAATAAGCATTTTTGGTTTCTTCAGAAAAAGTGATGCCCAGGAATTTTGCCTGGGGGTAAGTACCAACTGCCTGAGCTCTGCACATAGGGTGGGGGATCTTGTGCCAACAGATCCGCCAAGCACAGTGCCCCCAGAGAACCTCTCTATTCCTGGCACCATATTTCACAAAGCCCTGCCCCCCAGGGGTCCCTGTCTCCCTTCCTCCTCACCTCCCTTCCTCCTCACGTGCTGCTGCTGTCAGCTGCCTGCTGCTCTGCCTGTCCTACCTGTCAACACTCGCAGCCCTTCTATTTACCTCTTCTGGACATCTGATGACACTTGTAATTTCCTCTCCTGTGCTTTTACATGCTATGATCCTAAGGCTTTCTGAACTCTATTGTTAGCTCAGGGTTCTCTCAGGCAGGGCCCAAGGTCTGGAGCTGGAAGCCTCTCTTAAGTTTTGAAGAGAGGAGAGGCAGAGAGGGAGGATTTGACCTGACATGGAGTCATGAGAGGTCTCTGATGAGGAAGTTTGTGACCTTCAGACATCTCAGGCCCATATCCTGTCTCTGTGGCACTAATGACTACGATGAAGGCCTCCCAAATCAGAACAAGCAAAGGCCACCTCTTGCAAAGGAGTCAGCCACCTGCATTTGCATTTTGGCAGAGATTCAAGGTGAACAGAAGACTGGGAGTGCTTTACAGCAGAACAAAGGGAAGACCCTTGTACCCAGATGGAGGCTGTTGGCCTTGGAGAAGCTGTTGGTAGGCTGAGTAGAAGTGGGGTGCTCTGTGTGACTGGTCAGGGGTCCATGTTGGACTTCCTGTAGTTGATCCTAGATTGGAAGTAGAGACACAAATGAGGAAAGTTGTTAGTCACAAGTGAAGCCCTGGCTGCTGGGTGGAGGGGTTATTGTCTGTGTTCCCGCACTGCCGCTTGACACAACAGGCCGCCTTGCTGGGCTGGTTAACGCAGAGATAGAGTGGGTTTCCTAGGCAAGTTGAATCTCAGAGTTCAACTTTTATATGTGGTTTGGCCATGGTTCACTTGTATATTCAGTTTTTGACAGATTTCGAAATTTTATTCACCTTGTGTCTTCAAGAGTAATAGGTACCTTAACTTTTTTTTTTTTTGGTAATATCAGGCATTTTCTACACATTACCTTGTCTAATCATTACCTCAGCTCCTCAGTGGGTCCTATTTATCTAGTTTTACAGATGAGGAAACTGAGGCAAAGAGAGCATGTATATCTTATTGTAGATCAAGTACCCCAGGAGCAGCAGAGAGAAGATCTGAACCTCAGTCTGATGTTTGGGAGCTCATGCCTTCTTCCAGGATTACTTTTTGTGCTCTGGTTGGATGTCTCAGTTGGTTGGAATATTGTCCTATACTGCAAAAGTTTGTGGATCCGATCCTTGGTGGGATGCATGTGTGGGAGGCAACCAATAGATATTTCTACCTAACATTGATGTCTCTCTCCTGTTCCCTCTCCCTAAGTTCAATATAATATCAATAAGCATGTCCTCAGGTGAGTATTTGAAAAATGTTACTTGTTGCAGCAAATGTGTGGTCCAGCTATCCAGCAGAATGGGCAGCTGCGAGCCCCCTTCACTGCAGGTCAGCTGTCTGCTTGCCAGACAGCTTTTCTGTTCATCCAGTTTGTTCTAGTTCTCTTTTTAGCCAATTAAAATTTTTTTTTCTGTATTTTAAAAATTGTGGTAAAATACATAAATATAATACACAATTTTACCATTTGAACCATTTAAAAATGTAGTTCTGCAGCATTAAGTACATTCACAATGTTGTGCAATACCCACACTACCAGCACATTCTTATCATTCCAAATGGAAACTGTCCTTACCAGCAGTCACTCAGCCTTTCCCCCACCCTATCCCCAGCAGTCACTAATCTGCTCTCTGCTTCTGTGGATTAGCCTATTTGAATTTTTCATGTAAATGGAATCATATAACAAGAGGCTTTCATGTCTGGCTTCTTTTATTTAACATCATGTTCTCAAGGTTTATTCATGTTGTATTAAATGTCATAATTTTATTCCTTGTTAAGGCTGAATAATGATTTATTGTATGGATGGGCCATATTTGCTTTATCCATTCATCCACTGATGGACAGTTGGGTAGTTTCTAACCTTTGCTATTGTGAACAATGCTTCTGTGAACATTTGTGTATGAGGCTTTGTCTAGGCTTGCAGGCAGCTTTGCTCTGGGCCCTCAGAGAGCTTACTGAACAGTCAACTTTGTTTCCAAGGTAAACCTAGAATTCTATTGTAGTGCAATCGGTCTTCTGGACCAGCAGGGCAGGCTGTGGAGAGAGGAAGGAGAACTGTAGAAAGTGCCATGCATGATCACCACTAGGGTCCCCTCCCAGGATCCAAAGTCTTACTTTGTAAACCGCTTGAGGGCAGAAACTTCTTTAGACCTTCAATGTCCACACACAAAATGTTTTCTTAGGCTGAATGTCCTGCTCTTTTCTCTGCTTGTCAAACTGCCACTCAGCTTTTATATCCGGTTCAAATGTCACTTCTACATACACTTAGGCAGTGTTCCTTTAGGTACAAACTACTAAAAGAAAAGGTGAAGTGTATCCTCAATATATTCATGGAGCCTAAGGCTGTGGTAGCCAGGGTTCATTCATCAGGAGCTGATACCTGCCAGGACTGAAGGGGCCACTTTCCCCAGTTTTCTTTTCTTTCTGTCCCTCTTGTCTTCTCTCACCTTTGCCCTTCTCCCTACTCCAGCACTGGCATATATTTAATGCTTAGTTTGGTTTAAAAACACAATATTGGATGAGATTAAACTACCTAAGTTTCTTCCAAATGTGTGATAACATGCTGGCAGGCAATGTCACAGAATTCCAAACCGGTGACGGGGTTTGATCAATTGCCTGGGAGCTGGTGGGTATACAAAATTTGCTTTCCATGCTTTGAAGAGACTGCTCCATCTCTGCCCTCCTGGCCCCTGCGTTGGGTTTCTCATTCTGTTTGCACACAAACCAGCACCACCATCACTAGCTTTCCTGTGACATGCTACAGATCACTGTCCTTCTGCTTCAGGTTCCTTGCTTTCTGTTCCTTTGTTAATTCAACTCATAATATTTGGCTTCATCACAGGTGGGTCCTCTCATCGAACATGCCCCCATCCTGGTTTGGGATCCCTCACCCCAGGGTCCTATGATCCTCAGACTCTGTGGGGAGGGGCAAGTTCGAAGTGGAGTGGATCCTGAAGCATGTGTGATTTCTCCTGCTTTTGTATTTTTATAGCATCTTATTATTTAGATGTGTCAACAAGTGAGCAACATAAAAATGCGATGCTTCCTCTTTGGAATAGGAACTGCTGCACAGCAGGAACCATTTGGCTATGGTTTATATTTCCAGCACCCAACATAATCACTGGCATATATTTGTTTAATGCTTAGTTTGGTTTAAAAACACAATATTGGGTGAGATTAAACTACCTAAGTTTCTTCCAAATGTGTGATAACATGCTGACAGGCAATGTCACAGAATTCCCAACTGGTGACGGGGTTTGATCAATTGCCTGGGAGCTGGTGGGTATACAAAATTTGCTTTCCATGCTTTGAAGAGACTGCTCCAAAGCAGGAAGAAGGGGTGACACATGAGGGTGTCACTCCCAAGGTGTGAGAAACATTTAGATACAAACAGCCCTGACCAGCGCATAGCCATGCAGAGGCTCCTTCTAGCAACTTCAAACAGGGAAGCAAGCAGGGTAGGGGCTGGGTGGTCTGAGCCCATCCTCTCGCTCACCGCCACCCAATTTCCTGCTGAGCCCCCACACCCACAGCTGCCACTGAAGCCTTCCCTAAGCCCTGTGGTCCTCCAGAGCAAGCAGACCAAGGGCCCTGAAATATGGCCCAGGATGGCTGTCCAAACTGTTCAAAATGGTGGAAATTTACAGTGTTTAATGTGCTTGAATAGGGGAAGGACATTACAGGCACAGTTGGTAAGGGATGAAACTAGCCAAATAGACATTTTACCCTGATGATGATCAAATACCCCTGTACTTACCCTTTTTACTTTCAAATCTGTTTTGGTCTGGTCTTCAGACTCTAAGGCTGCCTGCAGGGAGCAGCAGTACAAACATTTCTGACACCGGTATTAGGGCAACATAGACATAGCAAAGATACTTCTTGAGGACTTTTGGATTCCAAGGAACACTAGACCAGATGCAGTTAACCTAGGACCAGGTGGGCAGTTGTGCTGCTCTGTGAAGAGAGTGTTGGGTGTTCCAAGAAGAAGCAATTGGGCCAGGGCAGTGGGAAAGGTGGCTGGGATCTTCTGGGTAAGAATAACTGGAAGAGTTTCCTCTTGGACTTTGTTCTCAGTATTTCCCCCTAATGTGGTACACAAATCAATAATGACCTAAGAGTTATTTTAGTGTGAAGTTATGCATTAATTTTCATATTAATGAATACTAATGTAAGCTGCACTTGAAGTGAATGATTCTATCGATATGTTTTCCTTTTTTACTTTTAAATCATTTTATGCTTTATATCATAGTCACATTTACCAATGCATTGGCAACCAACACTGTTCCCATGACAGACAGGCCAGAGGCCTGTCATGCAAAATAAAGTGACATTTTCATAAAGCTTGAGGAGTATTGCAGTAACACAAAGCTTCAGCAGAACCTCGTACAAGCTGGGCCAGTGGGTAAGAATGAGGGGTGGCAGCAGCTGGTCCAAGATCACTGCTGTTCCCTAAGGAGAATTTCCTGACATGCTTGGTAACCAATCACTTGTAATACAGGTGTACATGGAATAGGATGGCACTTTGCTAGAATAACTTCTACATTTCCTGGGTAAGTTCTCTAAATCTCATCTGTGCTAAATGATTGCTGAATTCAGTTCTGCAATGGTAATCCCAGAAATGGACATCCAGAGACATTTTACAACCAGTGACATTCTTAGGCCAAATGATAAACAGCCACACATACCAAATGTACACACTGTGAACCAAAGTAATGCTACATTAGGGCTTCTACATGGACCAGAGCAGAGAAGATTTTTAAGATCAAATTCAAGTAGACAAAGCCTTGGCAATTGGTTTTACACAGAGTATAACAACATGCTCATGAATCTTTCAACCTTGTGTCACTTAACTTTCTGTCACAATATATTTGGAAATGTTAATAGAATGAATGGCCATAACCATAATTTTCCCATACCAACCAGCTTTCCCCAGCCTTTCTCTTTGGTAATGGCAGGTCTGCTGGGGAAAGGGGCATAGGGAAGATTATTGAGCCCATCCTACAGAGTGGGCCTGTGAATAGCCACATGAGCCAGGGTGGGCTGTCCTCAGGGTGCCCCCTTTCTGGGGAAATGCTGCAGTGAATGGAGGAGCACCTGTGTCTGCCTGTTGGTCAGTGGACCAAGTCTTCCAAAAACACACAACAGGAATTTAACATGGGCTTGACTTTGGAATTGCTTCCTTCCAGTATTTTTTTTTTCTCTCTCTTCTGTAAATGATCAAGGTTTTTCTGTTCTACTATTATTTCAGTACTATTTTTAATTTAATTTTTAAACTTGAGAACATTATCTGATTTTTATTCCATATACTGTTTTGGGCTATTTCTTTAGTTTTGACTAATTGATTCTATTTTTCAAATTATAGTATTGATATGTAGCTCTCCTTAAAAACACATTTAAGGTTTTGTTGAAAAGGTAGTATGTTTTAAGAAAAATATTGAGAGACGATAGTGGTTCCCAGGTAGGAAGTTGTCACCTGTGGTGTCCAGGTGGCATGTGGATATAGTAAAAATCCTAAAGGTGATGGTTCCAAACTCAAGGGGTTCACTGCTTGGGGTATTGTAGCCAAGAATGAGATGTGATTATCACAGAGTAGGTTTATTTACTTGCAGCAAGTAAAGGAAGCTGGGGATTCATAGCCAAAGCTCTGTCTCTGTGAAAGGAGGCTTAGCCATTGCTTAGGTATATACACTATTTAGCCAATTATCAGTAGTGCTTATATAACACTATTTAGTCAATTACACATTGATTTTTTTCTTTGCAATGAGCTACACTTAGCTGGTTGGGTTACTGTGAAGCTCATCTTGTTTACAGCTGCATCTGCATTTCAACATTTAGCAAGAATAAATTTAGTAAGAACTGCTCAGATCTTGAATTCCTTGTTCTAACAAAGGCACAAAGAACCAAATTCTAACATTGGTTTATAGACTCCACTTTTCCTTTCACCACCCCTCTGTTTTTGGAAACTCTGAGTGTCTTTTTTTTTTTCTTTTTTGGTTGGTGTTTTTTAAAAAAAAATTTATTGTTGTTGTTTTATTACATCCATCCATTTTTGCTTCCCTCTGTCCCCATCCCCACCCACCCATTCCCCCCAAAGTCAATCCCATCTGTTGTCCATGTCCATGGTTCCTTTATACTAGGTTCTTGTCTAAGCTGTTCCCCTTCTTTGCCTCTGCCTCCCCCCTCCGCCCAACCCTGTTCCCCCTGACCACTGAAGGCCTATTCCTTGTATTCATATACTTGGTTCTGTTTTGCTTGTTGTTAGTCTTGCTCATTATTGTTCCGTAATGGGTGAGATCATATGATATTTGTCCTTCACTGACTGGCTTATTTCACTAAGTATAATACTCTCCAGTTCCATCCATGTTATTGCAAAGGGTACAGGTTCCTTCTTTCTTTCTGCTATATAGAATTCCATTGTGTAAATGTACCAAAGTTTTTTGATCCAATCATCCACTGATGGGCACTTAGGCTGTTTCCAGCACCTGGCTATTGTAAATAGTGCCACTATGAACATAGGTGTGCAAAGGTTCTTCTGAATTGGTGTTTCAGGATTCTTTGGGTATAGTCCAAGTAGTGGAATTGCTGGATCAAAAGGCAGGTCCATTTTTAGTTTTTTAAGGAAACCCCATACTGTTTTCCACAGTGGCTGCACCAGCCTACATTCCCACCAACAGTGTATGAGGGTTCCCTTTGCCCCGCATCCTTGCCAACACTTGTTGTTTGTTGATTTGCTGATGATTGCCATTCTGACAGGTATGAGGTGGTATCTCAATGTAGTTTTAATTTGCATCTCTCTGATGACTAGTGATGTTGAGCATTCTTTCATATGCCTCTGGGTCCTTCGTATATCTTCTTCAGTGAGTTGTCTGTTCAGGTCCTTTGCCCATTTTTTAATTGGGCTGTCTGTCTCCCTGGTGTTGAGTCCCATTAGTTCTTTATATATTTTGGAGATCAGACCCTTGTCTGAGGTATCATTGGCAATTATGTTTTCCCATACAGTTGGTTCCCTTTGAATTTTGCTGATATTTTCTTGAGCTGAACAGAAACTTTTCAATTTGATATAGTCCCATTTGTT
>PVIW01015777.1:0-18670 GCA_004026585.1 Noctilio leporinus | reverse complement strand
ATAATGGACAGATCTTCCAAACAAAAAATCCCCAGAGATGTTGTGGCATTGAACAACACTCTAGAGGAAATGGACCTAACTGATGTATACAGAGTCTTTTACCCCAAAGAAGCAAAATACACATTCTTTTCAAATGCACATGGATCATTCTCCAAGATAGACCACATGGTAGGTCACAAGACAAGCCTCCACAAATACAAGAAAATTGAAATCATACAAAGTATCTTCTCAGATTGCAATGGCTTGAAACTAGAAAACAATCTCAAGGGAATAAACCAAAAATTCTCTAATTCATGGAGACTGAATAACATGCATTTAAGCAATGAAGGGGTCAACAATGAGATCAAAGATGAAATCAAAAAGTTCCTGGAAACAAATGACAATGAACACACAACAGCCCAAAACCTATGGGATACAGCAAAGGCAGTTCTCAGGGGGAAATTGATAGCAATAAAGGCCTTCCAAAAAAGGTTACAAGAAGTTTATAAAAACAACCTAACCACAAAGCTGCAAGAACTAGAGGAGCAACAACAAACAAAGCCCAGAGCAAGTAGAAGGAAGGAAATCATCAAGATCAGAGCAGAACTAAATAACTCAGAGATTCAAACTACAATTCGAAGAATCAACAGGTCCAGGAGCTGGTTCTCTGAAAAAAATAAACAAAATTGACAAGCCCTTATCCAGATTCATCAAGAAAAAGAGAGAGAAGACCCAAATAAACAAAATCAGAATTGAAAGAGGGGAAATCACAACTGATACTGATATCTCAGAAATACAAAAGATTGTAAGAAATTACTACAGACAACTATATGACAAAAAATATGACAACCTGGATGAAATGGACACATTTCTGAAAAGGTATAATCTACCAAAACTGAACCCAGAAGAAGCAGAAAGCCTGAATAGGCCAATAACAACTAGTGAAATTAAAGAAGTCATCCAAAATCTTCTTTTTTTAAAGATTTATTTTATTTTATTATATTTAGAGCAAGGGGAAGGGAGAGAAGCAGAGAGGGAGAGAGACATCAATGTATGGTTGCTGTGTACCTGCCTCCAGCTACAGAGCTGGCTGGAGACTTGGCTTGCAACCTGGTTATGTGCCCTGGCTGGGAATCGAACCAGCAACCTTTGGGTTTGCAGACCCACGTCTTATCTACTGTGCCACCAGCCAGACTTCTCTTTTCCTCTTATTACCGGCAGTTTTGGTAATGAAATTGGACCTTGGTTCTTGAGCTTGACAAATAGGAGAGGGAAAGACAAAGGTAACAGGACTTGGGGAGAAGAGGAAGAAGGGAAAGGTGCAGGGAGTAAATCCTAAGAGGGAGAGTGAGCTGGCTCTTGGTCTTGAGGGTTTCAAAGGCTGGAATTTAGGGGAGATCTTAGGAGGGGATTTCAATAATTCTCTCTGCTGATGCACCAAAATGAGTTTTATTCCCTCCCCCATCCCACTTGTCCTTGGGAGTGGTTGGCACAAATGGCACTAACTGCATTTTTATCTACTTTCCTGAGTAGGGCAATTTAAGCTATTTACCCTTGGAGAAATGTAAACGGTTTTCTCTTAAGTGTCCTTGGTTAGGGAAGGTAGGATTTAGAGATTCACTAGATGGCCATAAACTGCTTGGTTATTTAACTGTTTAACTACCTGTTGCAGTTTCCCTAGTCCATTTGTGCTGGCTTACTACCCTTTCTCATTCTTTTGCTTGGGAGTTTTACTTAATTGCCTTCCTGCAGAGATGGCTTGGAGGTTACCCAGCCTGTTGAAGGTCAGCTACCCTGCGTCTATTTCTATACCAGCTTTGAGGAAACATTCATTTTTAAAACTCTACCTCCACATTTCCTATAGGTTTTCCTTACTATCATCTACCACATTTCCTAGCTTTTCAATTCTCAGAACAAATGTGACTGGTTTCATTCCTGGTAGGGGACATAGGGCTCCCCTTGTAATAGGGCAGAGGAGCCATCCTCAAATTCCCCACAGCCCAGGGTTTTGCAGTTGGGGAAAGGAGATAATACAGCTTTTGATGTATTTTGCATACCTATGGCTGGTAGCCAGTTTCATAGTTATGCAGATAGTGGTGCCACTGCCTGGCAGCCAGGGAGCTGGGAGGAACTTTGACCGTAGTGTGATGGCAGAGAGCTCACTAGGTGGTCATGATTGGTCATCCTGCCTCTGTGTCACAGGCCTCACAGGCCCCTGCTAGGATTTAAACAAAAAGTGGTATTTTTTTGGGATGCTGGGCCGAGTGGTTTGAAAGACTGCAGAGAAACTCCACCACCCCGCCATGAAGTCTGAAAGAATGGAGCCATGTTGCTTGAAAGGAAAGAAGGGTCCTACCGCCCAAAATGAGAAGAAGCTTGATGGAAGGCTTATGTTAGAGGAATGTGATGGAGCAACAAGTTGTAGCAACCATGTGAGAAGGAAGAAGCAGCTGTGCAGTTTGTAGTCAGGATTCAGCCATGTGGCCTAAGCTAGTAAGAAAGCAGGCATGCTGCTGTTTCAATTGTGCTGCTCCAGCTGACTTCAAAGCCACCAAGGACTCCTTGCAGATCCAGACTCTATCTGGACTCTTGGAACCTGGGACTTGTGGAGAAGACACTCTCTTAGGACATGTGCATTTCCATGATCCAGTGTAACACAACGCATACCTTTCTGGACTATATACAGGGGCTGATGATATTGTATCCCAAATCCTGAAGGACAGTGCAGACAGATAAGGAATGAATTAATGAGCTTGGTTTTGGCTTAGCAAGAGAAGTGCTGCTTTTGGGAGAACAGGGCTCTGAGCAGGAGTACTCCCAGACATCTGCCACCCTTAGATTGGAATATTGTAAATAAAAACCTGTTTCTCTCAATACTAATTGTGGGTCATAAACCAAGGCACCATGTGAAGGCGGTCCCCTTTGCTCCATCACACACTCATATCCATCCATAGTTTTTGTGCTCTTGCGGAGTGTCCAGTGTTGAGTTTGGTCTGATACCTGCCTCAGAGTCTTGCAAACTCATTGCCTCTTTCAGCAGTTCCCTCCGATCCCTTGCCAGAACACCAACAATGTGTGCTAAGTATTTTTAAAAACTGGACAAGAATTGCTTTTAATTTTCAAGGCTAGTTTTGAGTTATTTGTACAAGTGTTTCTTGTTATTTTAAGTGTTAAGTTATTCCAAACAAACGTGGGTTTTCCGAAGTGCATTCTGTTCTCCCAAAGATCAATGCCTCAGGTCCGCTAACCCGCAGCTGACCCTCTCTCCTCCTGGGCTCAGGATGTTATGCCATCCCAAGCTGATTCCCAGCATGGACTGAGGATGAACAACAGCGGCGGCGATTTCGGCAGCCCGGCAGAGACAGGAGGATTGGATTGGATTTCCTTCCTCGTTCCGGAACTGTGCTCTGCGGCCAAGGGACTCTGACAACAGGGAGGCCCCGGGAGCAGGCGCGGGGTGGGGGCAGCTGTGGGCGGGGCTCGGGCTGGCCTGTGGGCAGAGTTTGGGTGGGGCTGCGTGGGGTCAGGTTGCGCAGGACTAGCTGAACCCCGGGTGCTCCCGGGAATCTCGGAGCGCCGGCACCCCCACCGGCTGGCTGCGGTCCCTGCCGCCTCTTCTGGAGCAGGCTTGGTCTGGCGCTCCAGGCGGCCGGTGTGATGTGAGCCTGGGCCTGCAGGCGCGGCAGGACCGCTGCGATGTGGCTCAAACCCGAGGAGGTGCTGCTGAAAAACGCCCTGAAGCTGTGGGTGACTGAGAAGACCAGCTGCTACTTCATCCTGCAAAGGCGCCGGGGGCACGGCTTGGGGGGCGGCCGCCTCACTGGTAAGGGGTGCGCCGGGCCTTAGACCTCTCTCCTCGCCTGACCGCAGCTCAGGTGGCGATTTCACAGGAGACTGGGCCAGATCGGCCCCGCTCGCGCTTACTTTCCTTTCTTTTGCGTTTTCATGTAAGCCCCCGTCGAGGTTGTGGCAAAGGAAGTCGAGCACTTTTCCAGACGAGGCAGGTACCTTCACCGCTTGGCCAGTGATCTCCTGGAGGCCAGACTTGGCTCGGAAATCCAAGGAGAAACTCCGGCTGGAGCGTGAAGGGAGGGTGCCCTGGAGGAGCTGTGGGATGCAGGCACGGCTTGTTCCAATTCCGTCACCTGAACGCGCCTGGGTGGAGGTGGTGTTGCTGCTGGGAATGAGCGGCGGGGCAGCTCGGGAGGCCCTGGGTTTCCGGGACGGAGTAGGGCGGGTGGGGAACGATCTCTGTTACCGGACGAGAAGCCGAGGCAGTGCAAACGCAAGCTCACGGTCTTAGCGAAATTGAGCAGGTCTGTTTCCTACACTTATGCGGTTTCTTCCAAGGAATGCTAGGAGGACAAAACTCAGGCCTGTAAAATTTACGAAAAACAAAGCATTTTCCTACCTAAAAGTTATCTAACCTCATTGAAAGTCAAGAATTTGGAAAAATGTTTTTAAAAGTTTTATTGACAGGTTGCAAGCCAGGTAGGTCTGTAGCCAGAGGCCAGTGAAAGGCAACCATACATGGATGTTTCTCTCTCTCTCTGCCTCCCTTCCTTCCCCTCCCTCTAAAAATAATAAATAAAATCTTTTAAAAAAGTTTTATTGAATTTATTGGGGTGACATTGGTTAATAAAGTTATGTAGGTTTCATCATCGGTATGTTATATTCTGTGTTCACCACCCAATGTCAAGTCTCTTTCAGTTACCATTTATTCTCCTTATACGCTTTTCTACTTGCCCTACCTCTTTTCCCTCTGGTGATCACCATACTATTATCTGTTACATTTAGAGAAATTGAGGCCAGTTTGCCGTTAGCTATGACAGCTGTTTAAATAGTCCAGTACAGGTCTGACTCCTGTCAGTTGGTTGGCTGTTGCAAACCAAGTAGATTGGATTCTTGGTCAAGGCATATGCCTGGATTTTGGGTTCAGTCCCTAGTTGGGGCACGTAGGTCTGATCAATAGATGCTTCTCTCTGTCTCTTTCTCCCCTTATCCTCTCTAAATATAAGTAAATAAGTAAGTAAACCAACCAACCAACCAACCAATAGAGGAACAGTTGATGGAATTTTCGAATTTTGGAATCTGAATCTTAGATTTTCTTGCCATCACTTCCTTCCTTTTACAGAGGAGTAGACCAGTTCCAGAGATTGAGGTTAAGGGAACAACGAATCCCTGGGCTCATTGTTGGTGACTCTGCTGTCCTCTTATTGGGGGTTGGGGGGGGGGTGCTCCTTCTAAATCAAGTCTGGGGAAATTGATCATATCAGTCAGTTGGCCCTGAACCAGTAGGGCCAAATGCAAGGGGAGTTACCCTTTTGTACTTTAGACTTTGTACTTTAGAGGGAAAGCAGGCAGAAGGATTCCTTAAGCAGGGCAGATGTCACAGAGCTTCCAGCAATGGGTGGGAGTTGATGGGATTCTGGATGGGGGAGTGGTGGTGGAGTTGAGGTAACTGGATGAAAGGGATAGTGGGATTATCTATTGTCAGGGTCAGTTGAGGTAACTGGATGAAAGGGATAGTGGGATTATCTATTGTCAGGGTCAGTAGTGGGGTATTTTAGGAAAAGGGGAAGGGAGAGAGGCAGAGAGGGAGCAATGTATGGTTGCGTTTCACCTGCCTCCAGCCACAGACCTGGCTGGAGACCTGGCTTGCAACCTGGTTATGTGCCCTGGCTGAGAATCGAACCAGCGACCTTTGGGTCCGTAGGTCGGTGCTTTATTGGCGCTTTATCTATTTTTTTTTAATCTGTCTATTTTTAAGAATTGGAATTCACTATATGAAAAGCCTCTGGGCTCTTATTTTTGAACAGCTCCTTGGGTGTTGTGTGAGTCCTCACCATCCCTTGGTGTCTTCTCCTTCACTTCTGCTCTTCAGCACAGACCCTCCAATGTTTTAGGTACTTTTCTGTCCCAGGATCTTCACCAGTTGTCCCCTTGGCCTGGGGTACCCTGAACTCTCCCTGAGCCTCTTTGCTGTCCTCTAATTTTTCTTTATGGCACTCATCACTCTTTGTCACCAAGGCTTTATCTGTTTTGAGCAAACTAGCACATGAACTCCAGAAGAAAGGTCCAGGTCTGTGTTCCTCACCAGTATGCATCCAGTGCTGAAATAGTTCTGTCACTGGAAGCACTCTTGGTAAATGTGACTACATGGATATCCAAGTAGAACTGATAGATGTGAGCCCTTGAGGTTGAGAAATGTTTTGCATCATCTTGGAAATGGAAATTATGCAGAAAACAGGAACAAGTAATTCAGAGCATTACTGTTTCTCACGCCTGCCCTGTGTGCTTATGACTAAGAGTAGCTTGTCAGCTATGCAGGCCCAGCTATTAGAGCCATCCCTAGTAACCTTTATGTAAATGATCCTATACAGACCTTGAAGGATTTTCCCACTGCACCACCAGGCAGCTAACACAGCTTGATTAATCTGAGTCATTAATATTCTTGAACATTTGGTGGATCTGTTTTTCCACCAGATTTTACCATTTGCTTCCTTTTTATTAAAAAAAAAAAAAAAGGAAGAAACACAAAACAAAATAAATGCCCTCTAAAATGATCTTAGGGATAGGTACTGTATTTTGTGATTGGTTTTATTCTGAATAAATAGTTGCTAATGGAGAATGGACATTGAAAAATAATGCATAGGATGGTAGTTTGCCTGAAAGTTTTAAATATGAAATCTTTTATGTGTACAGGAGTATATCATGTAAATGTGAACAACAAGTAATAAAATGAACATCACACATCCACCATGTTACAAAAACTAGAATATGTCCCAATGCCTGAGAGACCTCTTGTGTGTTTGTGTTTTCCTGATTACAGTCCCCACCCTCCCTTGTGGGCACTACTGTGGGGGACCCCTGACCTGCAGAGATCCCCTGGTGCTGAGGATGAAATGAATCCTTCCCAGGCAGCTTGTGCTAGGGGAGAGAAGGTAGGCCAGCATCAGATAGACAGAGGCCTTGATGGCCCACTTCCAAAGGTTTTTATTGATTACACAAGGTTGGGGATGCATGTACACACCACAAATCATTACTACAGAAGAGTATTCGAAAGAAAGGGAGTTGTTAAGTTTAGATAACAATAGAAGGAATTTGACAATCTGCTTCAGGCTATGATCTGTTAGACAACTCCAGGTGCCCCATAGAATTTTAGGGAGGGTGAGATTACCTGTGGGATAAAGTTTAACATCTGCTGTGGGTGCAATACATAAGTCAAAGAAGTTTAGGTCACAGGGAGGACTTCAAAGATGTATGGAATATTCCCCAGGCCAGATTTATACTTGGGGGCCCCTTGGCTAGAGCATCGAGGCCTGTATACACCCAGCTTTCCTGGCTTTCCAGTCAGGTCTTACAGGCTTGGCCTGGCCTGCACAGGGCTCCATGTCCCAACACCTTCCCAGGGGGACCCCAACACACTACTATCCTGAATTAGGTATTAATATTCCCTTGCTTTTATTTGTAGTTTTAGCATAATTATATACTTCTCTAAAGTACATTGTTTAATTTTTGTGCTTTTATAACTTTATACAACAGAAATTGTACTTGATGTATTTTTCTGAAGCTTGTTTTTCCACCATCCCAGATATATTTTACATTTATATGTGTGTTTATATAGTCACTCTTTGGTATCTCTGGGGCATTCCCTTATATAAAATGATGTAGCATTTGTATATAACCTACTCATATTCCACCTCCCTCCCCCTGTAATCTCTTTAGACCAAACCCCTTGCTCCCCCATCCCCTTTCCTCTGGCCATTGCCACACTGTTGTCTTTGTCTGTGGGTTACATATATGTTCTTTGGCTGTACCCTTCATGTTCTTTCTTTCAGTCCCCTAACCCCACCCCATCTGACATTTGTCAATCTGTTCCATATATATCCATGCCTGAATGCCTATTTTGTTTATCAGTTTATTTTGTTATTAGATTTCACGTATAAGTGAGATCATATGGTATTTGTCTTTATTTGATTGACTTATTTCACTTAGCATAATAATCTCTAAGTTCATCCATGATGTCACAAAAGATAAGAGTTCCTTCTTTTTTATTGCTGCATTCCAGTGTGTAAATGTACCATGGGTTTTTACCCACTCACCTACTGATGGGCACTAGGACCATTTACAGATCCTGGCTATTGTAAATAATGCTGCTGTGCATTTTTTCAAGTTGAAGTTTTGGAATTCTTAGAATATGTTCCCAGAAGTGGGATTGTTGCAGCAAAATATAGTTTCATTTTTAATTTTTTGAGCAGACAGCATGCTGTTTTCCACAGTGGCTGCAAGAATCTGCATTCCCACCAACACTGCACTAGGGTTCCCTTTTCTCCATATCATTGCCAGCACTTGTTTGTTTTATTGATGGTAGCCATTCTAGCAGGTATGAGATATCTCATTGTAGTTTTAATTTATGTCTCTCTGATGGTTAGTAATGTTGAGCTTTTTTTCATGTCAATTGACTATCTGTATATTCTCTTCAGAGAAGTGTGTATTCAAGCCCTTTGCCTATTTTTAAATTAGATTGTTTGTCTTCCTGGTATTAAGTTGTATAAGTTCTTTATATATTTGGGAAGTTAACCCATTATCAGATATCTCAGTGGAAAATATATTCACCCAAACACGGGGTTCCCTTTTCATTTTCTTGATGGTTTGTTTCTTTTGCTTTCAGTTTGATGTAGTCCCATTTGTTTACTATTTCCTTTGTTCCCCTTGCCTGAGGAGATGTAGTGGCAAAAATATTGCTGCATGAGATAGCTGAGATTTTAATGCCTATGTTTTCTTGTAGGATTTTTATGGTTTCATGACTTATATTTAAGTCTTATCCATTTTGAGTTTATTCTTGTGTATGGTGTAAGTTGGTGATCTAGTTTCATTATTTTGCATATACCTATCCAATTTTCTCAACATCATTTATTTAGTTTTTAGTTTTATTTTATTGTTGTATTGCATTCATTCCATTTTCCCACCTGCTCTCCCCTTACCCACCCTCCCATCCCTTGCCCCCCACAGTCAATCCCACTTGTCTTTGTCCATGTCCATTTCCATGTGTGGGTCATCCATGCTAGTTCCTTGTTGAAACTTCTCCCCTCCTTTGCCTCCTTCTACCTCCTCCCTCCTCCCCCCACCCCCACCCCTGCACACTGATGGTCTGTTCCTTGTATTCATGTCTCTGGTTCTGTTTTGCTTGTTTGTTTGTTTTGTTCATTATTGTCCTGTAATGGGTGAGATCATATAGTATGTGTCTTTCACTGACTGGCTTATTTCACTAAGTATAATACTTTCCAGTTCCATCCATGTTGTTGCAAAGGGTAGGGTTCCTTCTTATTTTCTGCTGTGTAGTATTCCATTGTGTAAATGTACCAAAGTTTTTTGATCCAGTCATCCACTGATGGGCACTTAGGCTTCAACACCATTTATTGAAGAGACTGTCTTTACTCCATTGTATGCTCTTGCCTCCTTTGCCAAATATTAATTGACCATAAAGGTGTGGGTTTATTTCTGGGCTCTCTGTTCTGTTCCATTGATCAATATGCCTGTTCTTATGTCAGTACCAGGTTGTTTTGATTACAATGGCCTTGTAGGATAGTTTGATACCAGGAATTGTAATACTTCCAACTTAGTTTTTTTTTTTCTCTGAAGATTGCTGAGGCTATTTAGGGACTTTTTGGTTCTAAATAAATTTTTGGAATATCTGTTCTAGATCTGTGAAATATACCATTGGTATTTTGATAGGAGTTGCATTGAGTATATAGATTGCTTTGCATAGTATGGATATTTTAATGATGTAAATTCTTGCAATCCATGAACATGGTATATGCTTCCACTTATTTGTATTTTCCTCAGTTCGTTTCTTTGATGTCCCATAGTTCCTGAGTACATGTCTTTTAGTGACTTGATTAAATTATTCCTAGGTACCTTATTATTATTATTTTTAATAATAATAATTAGGTAAATTAGGTTGTTTTCTTAATTTTTCTGATAGTTCATATTTGGTGTATAAGTATAATTTTGATATCTGAATATTAATTTTGTATCCTGCTACTCTGCCAAATTAATTTATTAGATCCAGTAGTTTTTCTGGTGGATTCTTTAGGGTTTTCTATGTACACTATCATGTCATCTGCAGATAATGGATGTTTTATTTCTTCCTTTCCAATTTGTATGCCTTTTATTTCTTCTTGTCTGATTGCTGTGGCTAGGACTTCCAATATAATCTTGAATAAGAGTGGTGAAAGCGACATCCCTGTTTTGTTCCTTATTCTTAAGGGGAAGGCTTTCAGTTTTTGCCCATTGAATATAATGCTGGCAGTAGGTTTTTCATATGTGGCCTTTATTCTGTTGAGTTGTGATCCTTATATTCCAACTTTGCTGAGAGTTTTTATCATAAAAGGGTACTGGATTTTATCAAAGTCTTTATCTGCATCTATTGATATGATCACGTGATTTTTATCTTTCATTTAGTTTGTGATGAATTACATTCATTGATTTGTGAATCTCGTAGAGACCTTACATCCCCAGAATAAATTCCACCTGATCACAGTGTATGATCTTTTTAATGTATTGCTGTATCCCGTTTGCTAATATTTTGTCGAGGATTTTAGTATCTATGTTCATCAGGGATATTGGCCCATAATTATTTTCTTTGTAGTGTCTTCATCTGGTTTTGGGATTAGGATAATACCTTGTAAAAAGAGTGTGGATGTCTTTTCTCTTGAATTTTTTTTTGGAATAGTTTGGGAAGGATTGCTATTAGTTTTTGTTTAAATGTTTGGTAAAATTCACCTGTGAAGTCATCTGGTCCAGGAGTTTTTATTCCTGGTAGTTTTTTCATTATTACTTTGATTGCATTGGTTGTAATAAGTCTATTCAGATTTTTATTCTTCCTGATTCAGTTTTAGAAGCTTGTATGTTTCTAGGAATTTATTTATTTCTCCCAGGTTGTCCAATATTTATGATATAGATGTTCATGTATATTCTTACAATCCTTTTTATCTCTGTGATATCAGTTGTTCCCTCTCTTTCATTTCTGATTTTATTTGGTTTTTCTCTCTGTCTCACTCTGTCTTTTGATAAGTCTGGTTAAAAATTTGTCAGTTTTGTTTATCTCTTGAAAAACCAACTCTTGATTTTCTTTTTTAGTCCCTGTCATTTATTTCCAGTCTGATCTTTATTTTTTTCTTCCTTCTACTTACTCTGGGCTTTGTTTAGTCTTTTAGTTGTAGGGTCCAGTTGTGTATTTGAGATTTTTCTTGATTCCTGAGGAAGGTCTGTAATGGTATGAACTTCCCTCATAATTACTTTCACTGTTTTCCATAGATTTTGGGTTGTTGTATTTTCATTTTCATTTATTTCAAGGTGGCTTGATTTCTTCCTTGATCTCATTGTTAAACCCATTTTTTTTGTTTAATAACATGTCTTTTAGCCTCCATATGTTTGAACATTTTGAGTTTTTTTAGTGCAGTTGATTTCTAGTTTTGCCATTGTGATCCAAGAAGGTGCTTGATATTATTTCAGGCTTCTTGAATTGTTAAGACTTAGTTTGTGTTCTAAGCATGTGGTATATCTTTGAGAATGTTCCATGTGCACATGAAAAGACTCTCTGTTCTACTGCTTTGGAATGAAATATTCCGTACATATCAAATAAATCTATCTAATCCAATGTGTCATTTATGGTTGCTCTTTCCTTGTTGATTTTTTTTTTTTTGGTTGGAAGGCAAAATTCCCTATGTCTGGATTGCTGTTGATCTCTTACTTAAAGTCCTCCAAGATTTTCTTTATGTATTTCAATGCTTTTGTATTGTGTGCAAATATGTTTATGAGGGTTATATCCTCTTGCTGGATATAGCATGGCCTTTGTTTTGAAGTCTATTTTGTCAGATGTAAGGATTCCTACCCCATCTTTTTTGTTTGTTTGTTTCCATTTGTGTGAATATTTTTTTCATTCCTTTATTTCAGCCAATGTGTGTGCTCCTCTGAGATGGACCTCTTTTAGACAGCATAAATATGGATCATATTTACTTACCCATTTGGCTACCCTACATCCTTTGATTGAAGCAATTTAATCCATTTACAGTTATAGTTATTATTGATAGGTACTTTTTTGTTTTTTAAGATTTTATTCATTATTTTTAGAGAGAGGGGAAGGAAGGAAGGAAGGGGGAGAAACATCAATGTATGCTTGCCTTTCACCTGCCTCCAGCTTGGGACCTGGAGACCTGGCTTGTACCCTGGATATGTGCCCTAACTGGGTATCGAACCAGTGACACTTGGGTTCCCAGGCCAGTGCTCAATCCACTGAGCCACACTAGCAAGGGTGATAGGTACTTTCTTTTTTTAATATTTTATTTTTTATTTTCAGAGAGAGGGGAAGGGATGGAGGCAGAGGGGCAGAGAGACATCAATGTATGGTTGCCTTTCACCTGACTCCATCTACAAGACCTGGCTGGAGACCTGGCTTGCAACCTGGTTATGTGCCCTGGCTGGGGAGTCAAACCAGTGATCTTTGGGTTTGCAGGCTGGCGCCCTATCCATTGGGTCACCAGCCAGGGAATAGGTACTTTATTATTGCCATTATTTTATACCTCTGTTTCTTTTTGTTTCCCCTTTTTCTTAAAACAGCCGCT
Organism: Noctilio leporinus; assembly: GCA_004026585.1. Lineage (NCBI taxonomy): Eukaryota > Metazoa > Chordata > Mammalia > Chiroptera > Noctilionidae > Noctilio > Noctilio leporinus. Next base: position 6,062 of record PVIW01015777.1, on the reverse strand, counting down.
TTGGCCCTGGCTGGTGGCACAGTGGAGAAGGTGCCAGCCTGTGAACCCAAAGGTCGCTGGTTTGATTCCCAGCCAGGGCAACATAACCAGGTTGCAAGCCAGGTCTCCAGCCAGGTCCTTAGCTCGAGGCAGGTAAAAAGCAACTGTACATTGATGTCTTTCTCCCTTTCTGCCTCTCTCCCTTCCCCTCTTCTCTCTCTAAAAAATAATAAATAAAATATTTAAAATAAAGCAAAACAAAACAAAAAAAACAGCCCCTTTAACAGTTTTTGCTGCTTGTTCAGTGGTAATAAACCCCTTTATCCTTTTTTTTTCCTCTGGGAAGCTTTTTATTTTGCTTTCACCTTTAAATTATAGACTTGCTGGATAGAGTAGTCTTAATTCAAGAAGGTCCTTGCTTTTCATGATTTTGAATATTTCTTGATAGTCCCTTTTGTCCTGAAGTGTTTCTGTCAGGAAATCAACTGACAGCCTTTTGGGAACTCCCTTGTAGGTAACTTCTTATCTCTCTTTTGTTGCCTTTAAGATTCTCTCTTTGTCTTTAATATTTGGCCTTTTAATTATAATAATGTGCTTTTGTGTGGGTCTCTTTGAGTTATTCTTAATTGGGATTTTCTGTGCTTCCTGAACTTTTGTGGCTTTTTCCTTCACCAGGTTAGGGAAGTTTTCAGCTATTGCTTTTCAAACAAATACTTTATCCCTTGCTCACTCTCTTCTCTTTCTGGTACTCCAATGATGTAGATTTGTTGCATTTCCCAGAAGTCCCTTAGACTGTTCTCATTTTTTTAAAAATTCCCTTTTTCTTAGGTGCTTTGCATAGTTGCTTACTGTTATCTTGCCCTTTGAATTTGAGCCTCTGCTTCATCTAACGTGGTGTTGATTCTTTCTAATACTGTATATTCTTCATTCAGATATTGTATTAATTTCTGACTTTTTTTTTTTTGGTTCTTATGTTTCTTTTTTATATTCCTCACTTTAGGACATGCTTATTGACTTCAAAATGGAGGTGAAGGGAGGGAAAGAATCGATTGGTTGCCTCTTACTCATACATGTGCCCTGACCACAGACCAAACCTGCAACCTAGGGATACACCCTGGCCAGCAAACCAGCCTGCATCCTTTTGTTTATGCTATGATGCTTCAACCAACTGAGGCACATATGTCCTTTTCAATGTTTACTGTCTCTTTATTTAGGTTCTTACTGAAATCATCCATTGTCTCCCTAAGGTTTTTGAGTATTCTTATAACTGTTGCCTTAAACTCCACATCTGGTATTTTGGTTGCTTCAATTTCATTCATTTCATTTAATTATTTTTTTTAAGGTTTCTCTTATTCTTTCATTTGGGACATTTTTCTTTGTTTCCTCATTTTGTCTCTATGTATTAGGTAGGTCTGGTATGACTACCTAAGTAGTTATGAAGGCCTTATGTTACAGGTATCTTGTTGGGCTCAGCGATACAATCTTTCAGACCACCTGAGCTTTTTGCTTCAGGAATGTTTCTTGTGGGTTATGTGAACCCACTGTTGTAGTTGAGTCTTAAATGCTGTTGTCCCTTTCATTGGTGAGGTTAATTCTTCAGGCTGGGTAACTAAAGGTAAACCCCTTATCACCATGTTTGAGATGCTGTGCTGGGGCTGCCCCCCACCCCCTCAGGTGCAGGTGTACCCAGCAGAATTTGGTGCCTACCAGAATCTCCCTATCTCCCTTTAGTTGTGCCACTTGAGCGGCTAGTTGGGTTAAGTTCCTTTACGGTGTGAAGCACACCACTGGTTGTGTTGATTCTTGGTCCACTTGGGCAGGGTTCAGGTACAGGTTGCTGTCAGGCATTGTGTGTATCTGGCCTGGGCTACCTGTGAGGCTCACTGTTTGTGGGTGAATCTACTGGACCTGTGGGAGGATCCTTCTGTATAAAAGGGTCAGCTTCCTCCAGCTTAGAGCTCTGGTTAGGTCTGTAAAAGGATCAAGGCTTCCTGAGGTCCACCTCTATCTATTAGCTACTCTGCCTCCCCCTGAGGTTGCCAGGTCTTCCTTCAGAACCTTCCAAAAAAAGACTGTAGGATGGGCCGAGTCTAGCCTCTTTCTCAGGTTGAGAGCTTGGTAGGGCGGGACAGCTGGGATTGGGAGGATGGGTCTAATGGGTCTTGTACTTGAGGATCGTGCAGTCAGGCACTCAATGAAGAGAAAGGGGCCCCTGTTTCAAGGCCACTTGGAACTCTCTGCCAGTTTCCAATTCTAGTTCCTCCTGGAGGGCTCACTGCAAGTTCATGTTGGGTGGAGCCAGTATCCCCTCTGCAGGGGTAAGCTAAACTGCCCAGGCAAGGGGGTGGTAGATAGATTAAGAACCTTCCATTGAAGGTGATACCTGCCCGGCCAGCAGGAGGGGTTTAAGGACAAAGTGCTTAAACCACAGACAATAGCCTCCGGGGGTCTCACACTTTGAATGTCCCCACACTGAGAAGTTCTGTGCCCTGTGGTGGTAACCAGGGACTTGGCAGAGCTGATCCAGTCTGTCACTGGGAGAGGTGCCTACAAGCCTGTACGGGGGTTGGGGGGTGGGGTGCATTTCTTCCTTTTCCCTGAGTTAGTCTGGGCTATACATGCAGGGAAGATTAGATTTGCCTCCAAGCAATGTAGCCACACAGCCAGTACTCCCCTGCCTGTCTCTTGGACAGAAGCCTGCTTGGGAGAAACAATCTGTAAATTCCAGCTCTGCATGGCTGTGGCCACCTGTGCTGCTGAACCAAGCTGGATGGAGCTGATGGTCCCAGTTCCTTGTGGCACCCTGATCTCTCTATGTGGTTGGACTCTGCAGGATGGGGCTGAAAGTCCCAGCTCTGTGTGTTTCCCTTGCTGCTGCTGAACCCAGCAGGATGGGGCAAGCAATGTGATTTGACTGTTGTGGGGAAAGGCACCGGCTGCGGGCTCTGTGTGGGGGAGATTGGCTTTCTTTCCCTAGACAACTCATTTAGTCACTGTCTGGGTCTCTGTCAAAAGCTTCTCCAGAAAAATAAGGACCCCATAATGTCATAGCTGAGTTTAGTCTGCAGACTCCTGTGTAAGACTAGAGCTTGGCAGCAAGGCTTCCCTGTCCAACAGTAGGAGTCAGACACTGAACCTTCCCCAGCTGGTGCTGTAACAATAGGGAGTGCTCAACCCTGGCAGGGTTGATCTGAGTTTCCTGGGCAGACTGAGTCTTCACTGATTTTTCATTGCCAGATGCTATGCGGGCTGTACTTCCTATATCTCTTGTTCTGGAAAGGGGATCCCTGTGTGGGGTTATAATCCCATGCTCCTAGGGGGAGGGAGTTCCACTGTTGCCATACCCTTCAGCGTCTCAACCTATGTGCGCCTGAATGGGGTAGGGTGGAGCAATTCTTTTCTGTAGCTTTCTCCTTCTTATCAGCCCCTGTGTGGCTTATTCTTTAATTTTTGGTTATAACATTTCAATCCAGCTATCCTTCAGTTGGTTTTTCAGGTTGATTGCTCGTTATTTTTCAACCCGCTGATTTCAGTTCAGGCTCACGGTAGCCTGAGCCTCTCCCAGTAGCTCAGGACTCCAGGCTGGGCCTACCTATGTAAGATACCCTTCTATCACAGGACCTCTTGCAGCCACACTCACTCAAACTGGGACCATGTAGACACATCAAGTTCACTTCATGTGCACATCTTTGGGATGTGGAAGGAACCCAGGGTCCCTGGAGAAAACCCATGTAACCTTGGGGAGAAGGTACATACTTCATGCTGACTGTGACATCAGCTGGGAATTAATTTTTCATTTGTCATTAAGGTTATAATGAAGTGATATTAAATGTAACAGCATTATTTGAGGACATGCTGCTGTTAGTGGATATTTAAGTTTCTAGTTGTTCTTTTTGTTGTTAAAAATAATGCTGCTATGGGTACTTATTTAATACTAATATGTGTAAAAGGTTCTCTAGAGGATATTCCTGTGAGTGACCTTGTTGGGTGTATCAGCCAAGACGGGCTAAGTTATGCTGCATTAACAGTCACCCCCAACATCTTAGTGGACCCACAATTTGTTTCTCCCTCGGGCTGTATATCCAGCATGGGTCTTCAGGGGTCTCTTCCCATTGTCAGCATTCTGACACAGGCTGATGGTGGTTTCATTCCTAATGTGTCCTTGGTCAACATGGCAAGTGGAAAGCAATTTGGCATATCTCATGCTGGCTCTTGGAGCTTCCACCTGGGAGTGATACCTGTTCCATCCATTCATATTACATTAACCAAAGCAAATCAGAGTTCTGTGTAACCTCAAAGACACAAGTGTGTGCCATTCTACTATGTGCCTGGAAGGACAAGTGAACTGAGACATCTGTGAGTAACCCCAATAGTGGGTCATAAGAATGTGCACTTCCAGCTTATCTAGATCATACCAAACTGCTTTCAAAGTAATTGTGCCAATTTACAGTCTGGCAGCAATGTGCAGAAATTCCTATGGTGGTACATCTTCACCAGTACTTGGTATTGTCAGTCTGGTAGGTAATGAAATAGTATCTCAGAACCACTGAGATGCTGCTCTCATAGGGATGAAAATCTTTTTATGTGTTTCAGAAGTATTTATCTTACCTTTCAAGAAACATGGTGTCTTTTGTCCATTTTTCCCTTTGGGTTATCTTTTTCATGCAGTAAAATGTACTCATCTTTTTCCTTACTAGTTTGTGCTTTTTTTTTTTATTAAGAAGAAATCTTAGAAGGGAGTCTCCAGGATGATAATGAAGGGAAATCCTCAAATGCAGCTGAGGGAACCCTTAGACCACATTGGACAACTCCTAGAAGAAGAGAAATGATTGAACACCCAATATTCTGGTACAGATTAAAAGAAGATCTGCATATTAGGGGGTAGTTTGTGCATAACTTATTGATATATAAAGAGTTTAAAAAGTCCCAAATTCTAGGACAGATGTTAATTTTAGGGAAAAGGAAAAGTTGTATATGATAGAAAAGGTTTCATAATTTTACTACAAAGTGCAACTTTCAATAATGTTTATATAATAAGTATAAACTAATGTAAATACTGACTAGTGACCTAACTAAAATTGTTGCTTAAGTGAGGTATGAGTGGTAGGTGGTATTCTTGGTGAATAAGCGATAAATCCTCCAGTTCTGAAGTTGATAGCTAATGCCAAATTTAAAAATTCAAAAAGCAGAAGCTGCTCTCTTCCCCCTGTGGTGCAGCGGTGCACCTGTGCCGCTCTCCGCGCACACCCTGGCTGGTGCATTCCCACAGTGCAGCTTTCTGCCTTCATGCTTCCTGTGCTCCCGTGCTAGCGTTCTCCCCTGCTCCTGCTTGGGGCAGATCTCTCCTCCTCCACCTCTGGCCCTGGTAGCTGCACTTCCTCTCAGCTACTGAGTGTGGCTCTCACACAGTCCTTTCTTGCAGGAGTTCAACTCCTCGACCCTCCTGACTTTTCGTTCACTGACCACACTCTTTACTGCTCAAATTTCTAATCCACAGGCAGCCCGAAGTTGTCTTCAGTCAGAGTTGCCTCTCTGGGCAGAGCCACCCCAGTCCAGGTTGATCCAGGCTGCTTGCCCAGCCAGCTCTGGAACTGTCTCACCAACTCCCCTGTAGGTCTCTGCAGCCTCTGGACTGTGCACCTCAGAATCCAGACGCTTACCGCTCCAATTATCAGGGACTTGCCGCTGTCTCCTGCTCCCCATGCCAACCTCCAGCCACTCCTGCGCTTGAGAATGCTGTCAGCACTGCCCTCTACTCTGCCGCCATCTTCCAAGAAGACCTATCAAATGCTTTTTAAGCACTATTGGACCCTAGGGATTTGAGCGGGCAGCATCTGGACACAGGGGAGCACAGCCCAGAGGCAGAGGAGGCCAGCAGAACAGTAGCCCACAGGCCCAGAATACAACCAGACAGCCCAAATAAAGGACACACCAAGAACAGCAAGTGGAGAAAATCTGGGAGACGGCAACATTGAACTCCACAAATCTCCTATCACAGAAGGGTGCTCAACTAAGGCAAGGAAGCAAAGCAGGTTAACCCAAGGAAAGAACATAAATAAATAAATAACTAAAGAGCAAGCAAG